>SNVD02014033.1:0-89374 GCA_013180625.2 Boswellia sacra | reverse complement strand
GCTTTATGCTCAATTTCCACAGGTAAGTGACAAGGTTTTCCATAAACTAGTCTATAAGGAGACATTCCCAATGATGTTTTTAAAGCAGTTCGGTAAGCCCAAAGTGCATCACTAAGTCTTAAAGACCAATCTTTACGATTTGGGTTAACCGTTTTTTTTAAGATCTGTTTTATCTCCCTATTAGCTAATTCAACTTGTCCACTTGTTTGTGGGTGATAAGGTGTAGAAATTTTATGGGTTATTACATATTTCTTCATTAAGGTTTCAAATGGTTTATTACAAAAATGCGTACCCCCATCACTAATAATGGCTCGAGGGATTCCAAATCTACTCAAGATATTCTCTTTCAAGAATTTGACAACTGTTTTGTGGTCATTGTTTCGACATGGAGTTGCCTCGACCCATTTTGAAACATAGTCTACTGCAACAAGGATATACACAAAACCAAATGATGGTGGAAAGGGTCCCATAAAATCAATACCCCAATAATCAAAGATTTCAACAACAAGAATGGGATTCAAAGGCATCATGTTTCTTTTTGAAATGGTTCCCAATTTTTTACAATTTTCACACGTTTTGCAAACTGCATGTGCATCTTTAAATAAGGTGGGCCAATAAAATCCACATTGCAAGATTTTAACAGCTGTTTTTCTAGATGAAAAATGTCCTCCATATGCATCAGAATGACAAAAGTTAATGACACTACTTACCTCATTGTCGGGTATGCATCTTCTTATTATTTGATCCGGACAATATTTGAAAGGATACGGATCATCCCAGTAAAAATTTTTCACCTCGGTTAAAAATTTTCTTTTGTCTTGAGCTTTCCAATGAGGTGGCATTTTCCCTGTCACAAGAAAATTTACAATATTAGCAAACCAAGGTACAGCAGCAACGGAAAATAAAAATTCATCAGGAAAAGAATCATTGATAGGTAAAGTTTCAATTAATGTCTCTGTCGTTAGTCTTGAAAGATGATCAGCAACGACATTTTCGGCTCCTTTCTTATCCTTTATTGTGATGTTGAATTCTTGGAGCAATAAGATCCAACGTATCAATCTAGGTTTTGCATCCTGTTTAGTCATTAAATATCTCACAGCTGCATGGTCAGTGTAAACAATTGTTGGAGAGCCAATTAAATAAGATCGAAATTTGTCCAATGCAAATACTACTGCAAGTAGTTCTTTCTCAGTTGTTGTGTAATTCATTTGTGCATCATTTAAAGTCCTACTTGCATAGTATAGTACATAAGGCTTACCTTCTTTTCTTTGTCCTAAGACAGCACCAACGGCATAGTCACTTGCATCACACATCAGTTCAAAAGGCAAGGACCAATCAGGAGATTGCATAATTGGAGCAGTTGTTAAAAGTCCAATTAATGTATCAAAGGCATTTTGACATTCTTGAGTCCATTCAAAGGAGTATCTTTTATTAAGAGGTTACAAAGAGGTTTAGATATAGCACTGAAATTTCTTATGAACCTCCTATAAAATCTAGCATGCCCTAAGAATGAACGGACCTCTTTAACTGTTTTTGGTGGAGGTAAATGGGAAATTAATTCCACTTTTGCTTTGTCCACTTCAATTCCTTTATAAGACGCCACATGACCTAAGACAATTCCCGAAGTGACCATATAATGACATTTTTCCCAATTCAAAATAAGACCTTTTTCTACACACCTTTTTAGGACCTTTTCTAAGTTTCCAAGACAATTATCAAAAGAGTTTCCAAAGACAGTTAGATCATCCATGAAAACTTCTAAACAATGCTCGACCATATCACTAAAAATGCTAGCATGCATCTTTGAAAAGTAGCTGGAGCATTACAAAGTCCAAAAGGCATTCTCCTAAATGCAAAAGTGCCAAAGGGGCACGTGAATGTGGTCTTTTCTTGGTCTTCAAGTGCAATGGGAATTTGATAGTAGCCTGAGTATCCATCAAGAAAGCAGTAGTAGGAGTTTCCTGCTACTCTTTCAAGAATTTGGTCAAGGAAGGGTAAAGGAAAATGGTCTTTTCTAGTGACAGCATTTAATTTTCTATAATCAATGCAAATCCTCCAACTAGATGAGACACGAGTTGGCAATGATTCCCCCTTTTCATTTTTAACTACTGTAATGCCAAATTTTTTAGGTACTACTTGTGTAGGGCTTACCCACTTACTATCAGAAATAGGATAGATAATTCCCACATCAAGTAGTTTGAGAACTTCAGCCCTAATGACCTCTTTCATATGTGGATTTAATCTCCTTTGAGGTTGTTGAGATGTTTTGGCATTTTCCTCTAAATGTATTCTATGTGTGCAAATTAAAGGTTAATGCCTTTTATATCTTTTAAAGTCCACCCAATTGCATTTTTATGCCTTTTAAGTACTTCTATCAACTTACCTTGTTGCTCGCATGTGAGGGATGAAGAAATTACCACCGGATATGTCTGATTCTCCCCAAGATATGAATATTTCAGTCCTTCAGGTAAGGGCTTACAATTCTAACTGGGAGCTCATTTCCTTGCTTTCATTTCATTTGGCCCCAATTCTTCAAATCTTGCTTGAAGCCTTTGCCATCACCGTGCACAAATCCAATAAAGAAACATATATCAGAAAGATCAGCTCTAGTTCCATGCTGATTCTACTGAATTCACTAGACAAGTTTCCAAAGGTCAGAAGAAATCCCTTTTTGGATTGTGACCTTCCACAATAGATTCGATCATATTAGACTCCTCAATTTCATCTTCTTCTTCATGTGGTTGTTTGCACATATTGAAAACATTAAGTTCCAATGTTATGTTCCCAAAAGATAGCTTCATGACTCCATTCTGCAATTAATCAAAGCATTAGAGGTAGCTAGAAATGGACGCCCTAAAATGATAGGAATTGAATTACATACTTCCACTGGTTGTGTGTCCAAGACAATAAAATCCATTGGGTAAATGAATTTATCGACTTGAACTAACACATCTTCTACTACTCCTCTTGGTACTTAATTGATCTATCAGCAAGCAAAAGAGTCACAGAAGTCGGTTTTAACTCACCTAAATTGAGTTTCTGAAAAACCGAATATGGAAGCAAATTCATACTAGCACCAAGATCAATTAAAGCTTGTTCAATTTTATGCTCTCCAATAACACATGAAATTGTAGGACAACCTGGATCCTTGTATTTCACTGTATTATTATTTTGAAGAATAGCACTTACTTGCTCAGCTAGAAATGCCTTCTTTTTCACATTCAGTTTTCTTTTCACAGTGCACAAGTCTTTCAAAAATTTTGCATAAGAAGGTACCTGTTTGATAACATCAAGCAAGGGAATGTTGACCTTTACCTGTTTGAAAATTTCAAAGATTTCAGAATTGTGAGTGGCTGCTTGTTGTGTGGCAATGCTTGAGGAAATGGAGGCAAGATAACGAGGATTTGGTTTCCTCTTCGCTAGGTGGTGGTTTGGCAACCTTCTTCTGCATTTAGAGATCGATTCTTCTTCTTTCTCAAAAGGGTTAGGAATATGTTTTTCACAACTTACATTGCGAAGGGTTCATGATCCTGAATTAGCCTGGTCAAAATAATGGTTATTTGAACTCCCTGCATTTGAGTTAGATTGATCTTTGGGGTTTTGCAATGTTTGAGAAGGAAATTTTCCCTTCTCTTGGATGCTAAATGTAGATGCAAATTTTGCAAGAGTTTCTTACAAATTTGCTAATGTTTGAGCAGTTTGGCTATTGAAAGTCTCTTGCTTTGTAATGAATGAATGCAATGTTTCTTGAAGGTCATTCCTAGGAGGAGGAGCATATGCATGATCATGAGAATTTTGAAAATTTTGTCGTGTTTGAAAAGGGACTTGTGAAGATTGTGTATGATTGTCATTTTTTCAGCTAAAATTTGGATGATTTCTCCAACCAGGATTATAGGTTTGTGAATATGGATTGTGATTTGGCCTTTTAAAAGTGTTCAAGGCATTGGCTTCTTCATGGAGACATTCCCTAAAGGCAGGCAAAGTTGGGCAATCAGTAGTAGAATGGTCATTGTCATCACAAATGTTACAGACATTTTCTTGAATAGATTTCAATTGACCACTCTTTTTTATCTCTAAAGCCTCGACTTTTCTAGCTAGGGATGCAAATTTGGCTTGAAGGTCATGGTCTTCCCTAAGGTTGTAAATGCCTCTATTGGATGTCAGGGTTGGGGCCTTGCCTGGTACCTCATAGGTGCCAGCAGTGTCCCAATTTTGTGCCTTTTCTGCCAAGGAATCTAGGAAGTCAAGTGCTTCCTCAGGGTTTTTTTCTTTAAATTCTCCATTACACATTAATTCTACTAGTTGCCTATCTTGAGGTGTTAACCCTTCATAGAAGTGTGCAACTATTCTCCAAGTTTCAAACCCATGTTGAGGACAGGTATTAAGTAGTTCCTTATACCTATCCCAACATTGGTAAAGGGTTTCCCCTTGTTTTTGAGAGAAATCAGAAATTTTTCTTTTAAGAGAATTTGTTCTATGGGTAGGAAAAATTTTTTTCAAAAATTGTTGTTTCATCTCATCCCATGAACTGATGGAATTTGACCTCAAATTTTGAAGCCATGTTCTAGCTTTATCTTTTAAAGAAAAAGGAAAAAGCTTTAATCTAATGGTGTTTATGCTACAATTTGGGTCAGTGTAGGAGCTATATACCTCTTTAAAGAGTTTCAAGTGCGAATATGGGTTCTCCATGTCAAGGCCATGAAAAGTGGGTAGAAGTCGAACAAAACTTGGTTTGAAATTGAAATGGATTGAATCTGGAGGAGAAACTACACAAGATGGTGCACTAGAGTCCTTACCGATTCATGTAGTCTTTGCGGTGTTCTTCGTTGGTTTTGATCATTTTGTTGCAAAAAAAAAAAAAAAAAAAAAAAAAAAGAAACGTTGTCCCCTTCATCCGTGAATATTTTCTCATGATTGTTGACCATGTTTTCTAAGGAAGATGATGTTTTTCTAACAAGTCTACTACTAGATGTTCGTGACCAAATTTTCATTCAAGAAAGAGAGAAGAAGGGAGAGGAAAAGATGAACACACAAAAAAATAAAAAATTTAGATCTAAGATGAGAAAAGAGAATACTTACAATTTTGCACGCCAATTTTTACCTTCCCCGGCAACGGCACCAAAAACTTGACACATTCGAAAAAGGATTATCTCCCAAGTATAGGAGTGTCGAAGTAATAAAACCCGGTGAGACCGGGGTCGATCCACTAGGAAGGAGATTTTAGCGTTACAAATTATAAGCTAAACAAATGTGATATGGATGATTCAAAGAAATAATAAGAGAATATCAATAAATATGTAAGATGGTAGGTGGTATTACCGACCATTCAAATATAAAACAAAAAGCAAGAGGAGGTAAAACCATCCATGGAGATAGGTGGTATAACCAACCATAGTAAATTAAAGAACAATTTCATAAGGTGGTAGAACCTACCATAGTAAATAAAATAAAAAGTTCATAAACAATAGAATAATTAAAATACAAGAGAAAGTAACACAATAACAATGAAGGCTAAGGTTAGGGGATCCGCCCTTGATATTTCAAATAAGGATAATTAACCCATTTTAGTTATATGAATTATATTTGTTTCATTACCAATATTTATACCACTTCTTGTAAATGGGTTCAAGCATCCAATGTGCCAATCACCATATGTCTACAACAAATCAAGGTTCCTAACTAGATTCGTGTCGGTAAGGAAGAACCATACATCATCTAGAAAGGATCCAAGCATTTGATGTGCCAAGGATTGTCGACAATGGATCAAGACCTCCACTTTACGAGTGGTGTCAAGATTGATTAAGAAATTAAATATAAATCATATTGAATAAACATTATAAGATTAAGATTATTAAGCACATATTAAGGGTTAGAGAATCCTTATTCTCATATCAAGGGTTTCACCCTTTCACCTTAGCAAAAGAGAAATTAGAAGAACATTATAATAGAAAGAAAATAAAATGTAAGAAAAAGGAAATTCATTAATAACATAAACACACAAAACACAATACAAGATCCTAGCCAAAGCCAAAATGTTCCAGCCAAGGCCAAGATGCCCTAATGGGTCACAAGGCACCTCTATTTATAGATACATCCAGGGGCAAACTTGTCAAATTACAAGGGCATAATTGTCAAATATTAGTTGTAAATATCTTTGACAATTGGGATCATTAGGCACCGACTTTGACCATCAATTTTGACATCGAAATGTTATGAATTTTAATCACATGTCTTCATGAACGTTGTAGATATTTCTCTCAGCTTTCTAGAACATATTGATTTGCACAATTTGGATACGTATTTTGAGAGATACGGTCCAAATACTGAGGCCTGGTCAGACTGGGCCGAGACTGTAGATGGGTTCACTTCAAGCCCAATTTCGGTCCACTAAGAGCCCGAATTTGATGATTCTTGTGAAATGCAATCTTGTAGACAATTAAATCAGCTTTCCAAAACATTAAGAATTGCACCATTCTGAGCTATAAATAGAGAGTTATGCCCATTTTACCGAACCTGTAACAAAACCAAAATTAAGAGAAATTAATTCCAAAGATGCAAATGCTACAAATATGCTTAAGTTGAGGAATTTAATGACACTATTAATGCAATATGATGAACTAAACTCTTATTAAACATGCATATTTAAGTGTTCATCACTTATCATCTAATAAACTGTATGCTTATGTACTCGTTAAGCAAGTATTCATGAACCTTTCTTCACACACACACATACCTTTATGCATGATTGTGGGTGGCGAAATGAAATGTTGCAATATTTGAGTTCTTTTGTTTTGTGTGGGATAACAACAAAAGGAAGGGGAAATTAAAAAAAAGTCAAAGGAAAAAAAATTGAAAAAAAAAGAGAGAGCAACTATGGATAAGTTTGGTCTCGTAGCCTCCTTAATTCGAGCAATTAAGCCCAAGGGGGTGCCTCAACACCTATTACCCTAAGACTAACTGGTTTGGGAGCTATTGGTCCAAAGCTCGTTACATGGATTAAGGAGAAAGCTTAATGGGATTGAACATCGCACTATCCATAGGTTTCTAAGCAAAAATAAAGCATCGGCAACTCGAGTTGTTAAGCTCATAGGGGTGTCTTAATATTTAATGCCCTAAGGCCAACTAGTCTAGGAGTCATTAGCCTAAGGATTGCTACGTGGGTTAAAGATGCATTCTTTCAAAAACACAAAAAAAAAAAAAACAAAACAAAAAAAAAGAAAAAAAGAAAAAAAGAAAAAAATATATAAAATGAATGAATGCCCCCTACCTAAGTTTGTTAGCCTTAACAAATATTAGAATCGATATGGGTTCTTTCTAATAAGTCTCATAGTCATGTGTCGATTGAGCACAAAAAGAAGGTTTGTTGATATCTTGACTAAAGGGTACATAAGTCATTTAAAAAAGAAAAAAAATCGGTCAAGAGTTTGTTTATTTGGATAAAATCAAGGAGAGTGCAATAATGACCACCTTAGATGTAAAATTCTATAAATCACTTCTAAATAATAACGCTTTGATTCCTAGGGACTAGCAATAAGCTGGTTGGGGGATGTGATGAATACTTAAATATATATGCTTAATAAGATCTTAATTTATCATATTGTATTAATAGTGTCATTAAATTTCTCAACTTAAGCATATTTGTAGTCTTTTAATCTTTGGAATTAACTTTCTCTTAGTTTTGGTTTTGTTACAGGTTTAGTAAAACATGCATAACTTCCTATTTATAGATCAGAATGGTGCAAATATTAGTGTTTTGGAAAGCTGATTAAATTATCTACAAGATTGGATTTCACAAGTCTCATTAAATTCGGGCTCTTAGTAAATCAAAAAAGGTCTTGAAGTGAACCCATCTGCAGTTTCGTCCCAGCCTGACCATGCCTCAGTATTTTGACCATATCTCTCAAGATACATATCCAAATCCTATGAATCAAGATATTCTAGAAATTTGAGGAAATATCTATGATTTCATGAAGACATGTGATTAAAATTCTCAATAATTCAATGTCAAAATTGGTGGTCAAATTCGGTTCACTTAATTACCCCAATTGTCAAAGTTGGTGCATCTAATATTTGGCAATTATTCCTTTGTAATTTGAAAAGTTTGCCCCTGAATGTATCTATAAATAGAAGTGCCTTGTGACCCATTAGGGCATCTTGGCCTTGGCTGGGATCCCTTGTTATTGTGCTTTTCTTTCTTGTGTTTTAATGTTATTAATGAATTTTCCTTTTCTTGCAATTTATTTTCTTTCTTTTATAATGTCTTGCTAAATTTTCTCTTGCTAAGGTGCAAGGGTAAAACCCTTGATATAAGAGTAAGAATTTTCTAACCCTTTGATATGTGCTTAATAATTATAATCTTGTGTTGTTTATTTTATATGTTTTATATTTATTTTCTTAATCAATCTTGACACCATTCGTAAAGTGGAGGTCTTGATCCATTGTCAACAATCCTTGGCACATCAAATGGTTGGATCCTTTCTAGATGTCGTATGGTTCTTCCTTACCGAAACAAGTCTAGTTAAGAACCTTGATTTGTTATAGACATATGGTGATTGGCACATTGGATGCTTGAACCCATTTATAATAAGTGGTATAAATATTGGTAACGAAACAAATATAATTCATATAACTAAAACAAGCTACTTATCCTTATTTGATATGTCAAGGGTGGATTCCCTAACCTTAGCTTTCATTATTATTGTGTTAATTTATCTTGTGTTTTAATTATTCTCATTTATTATTTATGAACTTGTTCTTTACTTATCTTTGTTGATATTATCTTGCCATCTCTTTGAATTATTCGTATCATATTTGCCTAGCTTGCAATTTGTTGCGCTAAAATCTCCTTCCTCGTGGATCGACCCCAGTCTCACCGGGTTTATTACTTCAACACTCCTATATTTGAGAGAAAATCCTTTTTTGGATGTATCACCTTCCCTTTTAAAGAACGTGGTAATCCAGTAACAAAATCCATGGTGATGTGATCCCATTTCCACTCTGCTACTGGCAATGGTTGAAGTAATCTTGCAGGCCTTTAATGCTCAGCCTTCACTTGTTGACAGGTAACGCATCTAGCCGCATATTCAGCAACATCCTGCTTCAATACTTTCCACCAAAACTGGTGACGTAAACCATGATACATCTTGGTACCACCAGGATGAACAACAAATTTAGAGTGATGAAATTCCTGAAGGATATCATCTTTACACTTTTTACTCAATGGAACAATGATCCTACCCTTGAATCGCAAACTCCCTTCTGAACCAATTGTCCAGTCCACACTTCCATCACCATGTAACACTTGCTCGTATAAGGCTTTAGTCTCTGAATCTTGATGTTGCAACTCAATCACTCTATGCACAAGAGACGGTTGGTGATGTAGGAAACAAGATTCAATCGACCATCTAGAAATGATTATAATGAGGATGAAGATGGTGATGTAGGAGAGAAGTTATCAATTTTTAAAAAAATTGGTGAAGGAGTGGGGGAAGTAAAGTTAGTAATCTTAGATCCACACATTTTGGAGCAAGCACACAGATATGTGTTGTTTAATTGCAATGAAGTTGCACCATTTATTGAGTAAGTTTTCTAGTATATTTTTACCTTAATATTTTGCTTTATAATATTAATGATCTAGGTTATTAATCACAATGCATGCTTCGCAGACAACATCTTCAGATTGTCAAAAATGAAAATCGTCATGCACGACAAATTGACATTTCTTGCACGCATACTAAGAATTTTGCAAAATGGTTTAAAACTGAGGTACTAATTTCAAATTTTGACATATACACACACACACATATATAAAAATTCACTAACTTTTGTAAAATTATGAAACAGGCAATGTGATTAGCTATACAAGGTGATCATCGTCTAACTGATGATCTTATGCGGTTGTCTCAAGGACCTAACAAAACAGCATCAAAATATCAAAAGTACAAGACAAATGGATTTAGATTTCGAACTAAAAAGATTGACAAAAAAAGGAAGACATAAAATAGTGGTGTGGTTGTTATAGCAAAAACATCAAGTTTTGCTAGTGTTAAAGACCAAAGTCCAATTTCAGGAGATGTTCAATACTTTGGGCAGTTAAAGGATGTCATTGTGTTAGACTATTATGATGAGAAAAGAAGAGTTACTCTTTTTGAGTGTGATTGGGTTTATGTAAATTCTACAAGAGGCATTAAAAAGGATGAGTTAGGTTTCATATTGAAGAGTCATTTGTTCTTGCATCTCAAGCAGTCCAAGTGTTTTATGTAGAAGATGTTGTTGACACAGGGTGGCATGTTGCTATCATTACAAAACCGAGAGACTTGTTTCAAATGGATGAGAATGGGAAGGCAAATGATGAAGATGTAGTAGTGGACAGTGAATCATTTAGCAGCCATAGATTACAAAGACTTAGGGACAACATTGATGAAGTTAGTTTGGCTACAGAAAATATGCCCAGAATAATGATTGACACGCCTCTAGCAGTTATACAAGATGAATCAGAAAGCTGGAGTGAAGAGTCAGAGTTGGATTGATGACAATATGAATGAAATCTTTCATAAATTCATTGCTTATATTTTAGCTTTTTGTTTAAATGCATAATTTTTAAAACTTATTATTGAGTCAATACAATTTAAACTGTTTAAATTTATTTTTTGTCTCTTCTATTACTTGTTTCTTGCTTAGGATAGTACACTGACAAATAAAATGAAATGCATTATTTGTTTTCTTTTTGCTTTATATCGTTATTACCATTTTTTATCCATAAATGCATATTCTTTATGTGTATTATATTGACAATCGGATGGGTCAGGTGGTTATTGTTATTCTTGTTATGAATATAATTATTTAAATCTTCTAGAAGTCACAAATAGATTTATAATTATAGTTACTTATTTATTATACAGATTCATCTTTGGGATCTTCTAAAAATATTTAGCAGACATATTTTTTTTTTTGGATAAGCTCTAATGCACAAGGAAGCTATTGGAAAGAAGGCCAAGGTATGTTTTTGATGCCTCAATATTATAATTTAATCAGTCTATATTGGTATTTTTTTTTTAAATGAGTATAATGTATACAAATCTTAATAAGAATAAAGTTAAAGTGAACTTCAGTTGGTGAGCATGTGAATGGGATAAATGATTTTATAACAACTTTAATTTAACTTTTTCTAAATGTATAGTTCCATTGGAAAGTTAAAGCATTTGCTTAGCCTCAAAAGAAGTGATGAGCTAAGTCATGAACTAATATATACTCCATTAGTAATCAACCCTTTTCACAATAAACAAATATCTTACAGTGGTGCATGTTGATAAAGCGAATTATAATTAATACATTGGTTTATTGCCATGTTTAATCATCCAATAAGAAAATTAATTGTTCACTAACTTGATGCATTAGTTTGGGCATATTTAATTACTGCTTAATTTTGGTATATTTGCATAACTTATCATTATTATTATTATTAGTATTTAGTCATAAAATTTTAGCTACATTGATTTACGGATGGTCTACTATTATGTAAGCCACTATCCTTGTAATATAATTATATTTTAAAAAATTAATGCTTATTTATAAAATTTATTTATTTAATTTGAATAGTTTAATAAAATGTAAATTGCACTTTATTATATTTTATTTCATTCAATTCAAGCTATCAAGGCCACTGTATCAATCTAAATTAAAAGCTTGTAGCAAGTCATGACTAAACGAAAATGATCTGATCGACAAAACAAAGGTGATTATGGAAGAGTCTCTTGTACTACTCCCTTCACAAGTGAACAATGACAAAACCAATCTGCCAACGAAATTCAAGCTCATGTTGGTAAGTAAAAGACTGATAATTCTTTTTTTTATTTTATTATTTACTAATGAATTTTTATTATTCTTAGAAACTCAAAACATTCAAATTGAGCAATTAAATGGTGAGAGAGAAAATGGTGAAAGTGGCAATGGTGAAAACAGTCTTGGTATGTTAAACATTCACAACCGCTACTATCTAATTTATATGGTTAAATGATAATATTAATTACATTAATGTTAACAAGTGCCTCCACTACTTGTAAACGGGTTCGTGGAACTACTAGATTACAATCAGTACACAATCAAGTAGATCCCATTCGAGTGAATTTGAACCATTATGGACAACCTATAGGAGATTGTGCTAAGTAGCTAGGACAATATATTGGTTATATTGCACGTGATTCTTCTATAATGCCACTTAATTATGCAGATTGAAGACTTGTACCAGAAAAGGATAAAGATCGCATGAAAAGTCTAATAAAGGTACTTTAAGTTCACTAACTTCTCATAGATATTAAATAAGTGTTACGATTATTTTTTTTAAATTGTTACAAAAAAAATTCACAATAGATTGGGATGCTATTTCAAAATGGCTAGCTCATCGGTGGCATAATAGGAAATTCACATTGAAGGAGAAATACAACACAACAAAAATAAAAAATGATGAGGAGATGCTAACCCATCTTAAAGATGAAGTAGGGGAGGACCAATGGAAATGGTTGATTTATTTTTGGGAGTCTGAGAAAGGACAAATAAGTATCTAAATAATTTTTTTTTGAGACAAAATAATGCTTCTTTTTGTGATAAATTATTTTTAATAATATTTTCATGTTTGTACTTGTTATAGCATCGAGCTACAATAAGTAAGACCAATCGTTCAAAGCTCACATCAAGTCATACCTCAGGAACAAAAAGTTTTGCAAGAGTCAGAGATGAATTGGTAATCTTCCTATTTAACTATTTCTTAATAATTTTGGTTATATATACATATGCTAATAATTTCATTTTGTAATAGCAATCCCAAGATCCAGAAGGTAAAGAGCGAGATAAGACAACAATGTATATGGTCACTCATACAAAGAAAGATAAAAGCGTTATAGATTCAGCTTCTGCAGAACTATTTGTAAGTTATAGGGCTCATCTTACAATATATATGGTCATTTTAAATGATATGATATGACATGTTCTGCAAGTAGTTTGTGTTATGTGCAACACATTGGAATTTATACAATATAATATGAAAATGTACGTAGATATTTTAATAGATTATCAATAGGAATAATTAAATATTTTATGATTTGCACAAATCACAACTTTAAATATGAACCTTTTTATTAATATCTAAACAACAATTGTAAGGTTTTAACTTTCAGTTTTCATTTTTTATTAATATTAGAGCATTTGATGCTATTAGTATTATATATACAATTGTAAGTTCCTATTTATTATTACTAATTAATTTCACTTGAATATTGATGGTATTATTTAATTGTAGTCTTCAATTAAGTTTAACATTAACTAATATTTCTTGTGAGGGTAATATTTCTTGTGAGGGCATTTTGTTAGACATATAATGTTAATAATTATGTATCACTTGTAGGAGGAAATGACTGAGCGTATGAGTAGCCAACCTGATCAATCAAAGGATTAAATTTTTATTCAAGTTATGGGTGAGGATGAAAGATCTTGTTTTCGTACTTTTGGCATGGGCATACGACGTGTTGATATTTATGGTCCACAACCTTCACATACTGAACTTTTGAACATGTGGGAAGATGAACGAAAACAAAGAGAAGTTGCAGAAGTGCACGTGAAGAGTCTTGGAGATGAATTAGCTCAAGTGAAATCTAATGTTCAAGAACTTATGAATTTTGTTCGAGGTCAAAATAATTAAATGCATTTAGAACCTTTATTATCAGATATATTAGGTTTGCTTAAGTTGAAATTTGAAGCTTTTGGTAGATTTTTATTTTTAGTTATATTATTCACTAGATATTTGACACCATTGTTATTTACTTAGACACTTGTGAAGCTTTGAATTTTGTACTTAAAATAGTTTTTTGAGCCACATATTATTCTTGTTATTATAGATGCACGAAATAGGAAAAATAGTTTTTTTTATGTCAATGTATTTTACTGATTGATATTAAAAAAAGAAAGTAATTATTTATTTAGTCACTATTGATAATTAGAAATCTATAATATTTTGACAAATCATTTCGTAACAAAAATATCAGTCACTGTAGATAATATAGTGACAAATTTCAATACCAATACAAGTAAATTATGACTTTTCTTATTAAATAAAAATATATTTATGACACATTTAATAGTCACTAAAGAGATTATAATGACAACCGTTTAGTCTCTCAACATAGTTTTGGCATATAAATGATAGAAACTTTATATGAGATTGTGACTGATTTAATATATAGTCACTAAACATAGTTAGGACAATTTAAATAATCGCTAAAAATAAATTTGTGATCGTAATTATTGTCACTAACACTAAATTTTTGACAAATTTAATAGTCACCTAAAGTTATTGGGACTAATTTACTAGTAATTAAAAATAATTTTGTGACAAATTTAATAGTCTTTATATCTATTTTTGTGACTTATATTATAGTCACTACATATTATTTTGTGACAAATGTAATAGTCACTATAGATAAATTTGTGACAAATTCATTAGTCACTAATAATGACTTTATGACAAATAAATTTGTCACAACTTGTATTTATAGTGACCATTGGTAATCGTGTCTTTACTATTGATTAATATGTATTTGTCGCTATAAAGAAGCGTTAGCGACCAATATAAAGACTGTCACTAAATTGTTGTGACGAACCTAAAATTGTCTCTATACCCTTTTGTGACAGGGCAAAAGTGACAAATAAATAGTGACATATTTTTAGTCATAAAATTGATTTAGCGACACATATTTACTTATAGAGACAAATTTTGTTCATCACAATAGGCCCTTTTTTTGTGGTGTAAATATATATCAATTAATCTATATCAAGAAAAAAAAACGAATAAAGTGATATTTTAATTAAATAACATACATGAAAAATGTTAAAAGAAAACTAAAGTTCTAAAATTTGAAACTCTTGTTATCCAGATTAAAATATAGTTTTAAGAATTCATTGTAACTTCTCCAATTTTTATTTAAAATTTTACATATATTATATATTAAAAAAAAGTCATGATAAAAAATAATAATAATACAACAGGAATACCTTTTGTAACTAAAAAATTGAGGAATACAAAAGCCTAGTTTTTAGAATTTAAAAAAGCTAAGTTTTCCTTGAAAGTGAGATAATGAAATAACAAAAGAAATAAATTTGATTATAATATAAATCATAAATCTAGCACTTAATAATTTATTATTCATTTATGAATACAAGAAACGTACGTGGAAGGTTCATACCCAGTATCTTGCCTACTTTTTCGGTTGGAGAGGCCAAGATGTAGAATTTTAAAATAATAGGCAATAAACTAGCATTTCTTTCATACCATTTAAGGCCTATTTATATTGGCTTCTTCACGTAAATCTTGTTGAAGCAGATTTTTTTTTTTAAAAAAAAAAAGAGCTTTTAAATATAAAGTTTTTGTCAAAAAGTCATTAATTGTTTGATGGAATAAATTAAATATAGAACTTAGTATAATTAAATTATCAAAATAGAGTTTTTTTTATAAGAAAAAAATAAAGTAAAATATTTAAAATTAAATGAGAGTATCTTTAATATTTTATAACATCAAAAAGTTTTTGCCAAAGCTTGAATTAAAGTTTCTCCTAAAAAATATAAAATAGCTTTTATAATCCTTTATAAGCTCTTCTTAAATGATAACCAAATAACATAAAATAAAGTTAAAAGAGTTTTAACATTAAAAAAAAAATTCTCAACCAGTAGAGAAGCCCAAAAAAGGCATATTAAAACCGACTATATATGGGTAGTGCAATTTAGCCCCCATTTTATATGATTAAGGATGATTTTGTAATTTTCGGATTTATATTTAGTTTCAAACTGGATTAGGAAACAAATTTAATGAATCTCAAGATAGATTAGGAAAGAGTTACTATTATTAAATTTGATGAATTTCAACTTCATTTAATTAGCATCTTTATCTTTTTTCAAATAAGGTTTTTTTTACCAACTAAAATTAAAACCCTAAACTGTATCCTATAATTTGCACTAGTGATTGACTATAACGTTCAATGACTAAAGGCCGTGGGGATATAATAGTTTTTTTGTGACAATTGTCCAACAAGATAAATAATTGCTATGCATCTAAAAATAGAAAATGGTGACAAACAAGTTTTATTGATGAGAGATAGCTGTTGTGAATAGAAGAAGAAGACGAAGAAGAAGAAGAAGGGAAAAAAAGGGCAAGAGACAATCGCAACTATGGAAGAAAGTTTTTTTCTTTAATCAAAAGAGAAAGCAAACCCTAGATACACGAACCTTATTTATTACTAATAATTGCTTTACAATTTACTATAATTTTTAGTTTAATTTTATCCTTTTAATAGGGTCTAATGAGATAATATGTGGGACATTAATAGAATTATCCTTTATATATGTATTTTCTTATGTGAAGCTCCCTCGTCCAAAATTATTGAATTTGGAAAGTGTATTTCTATTCGAATTCCTGCTGGGAAATACTCATTGAGCTCTAGGCTTTCTTTTATTTTAAATAAAATTAACCTCCTCCAAGGACATTCTTTTAGCAGTCAACAGCTACCATCTTTCCAAATTCAAATTATCGTATGTTCTTGCTCGCTTGCGGTGTGCTATCTCCGAATCTTTGTTTCCTTTTATTGTTTAAATTCTACTTATAAAACACAGTCAATTTCTTTTTTCGCACATGAAGAAAATGTTACTAACAGTCATTGGAAAATGCCATTAATTATTCACTACTCTTTTCCTTTGACTTTCAAATAACACGGATAAAACATGAAATTATTTTAATCTAATACCAGGCATGGAGAAAAAGGGCAGGCCACAGAGAACCTAATTGCTTGATGCTTCTACAGTGATGACGGATTATTACATTTTTTGTCCAATTTTAACCTGTTCAAATTCAAAGATGGGGCTGTTTAAATAGAAAATGGGGAGTAATAGCTACTCATTAAGTAAGTAGCATTGGGTCATTCCATTAATGGTCCAATATCGAACTATAGACCAAAACCCCTCTTTAAATACACCCAAAATCAGAGCTGGGCGAATTTTGTAGTACAAAACCTCTTTAATTATATGTTTAACCTTGGGTATCTGTATTAAACTATTTAGTTATCCCATAACATTTTTCTTTATAAAAAAGATACAAACAGGTGTAATATATAAAAATTAAAAAAAAAAATTATGACATTTCTATATGAATAGCTTCAATAACTAAAATTATAATACCTTACTTGAGGATGCCTATAAAAAATTTTGCCTTGCATATATATTTCGATTACTTATAGAATTAAATTGCCAAAATTTTAATCGCCAATTGGTTTCACCTATTGGCAACATAAAGAACTTTATATAAAGGCATGAGTTCATTATACACTCAAGACTAATAACTAATGTGTCTACTAAAGCTTAACTATGAAATTAGACCGAAATTTTCATCTGAGAGATCAACGTTGAAGATCAAAATTTTTGTGCTTTTTTCACTATGAGTTTATAATCCACATTCTCAATATTACGTTTGAAATAGCTACATACTTAGTTTTAGTTTCCTTCTTAGATCAATAACTCAAAAATTTTATATAATATTTCCTGAGATTTATTATTTAAGTAATGTCGAAGACTTTTCATGTTAAGCTTGCCTTTAGATTAATTGAATGGTTAAATGAAATTCATGTCCTTTAACTTATAATATAATATGTATAATTGACAAGCACATGATTTAAACAATATTTGCACACACATACAATTAATAGAATAAAAAAATTGATATGTGTATATATATAGACAAGTATACATAAATATATAACAATACGAATAATAGTAATAATTTTTTTTTAAAAGATTAACGGTCGAAGCCGTAAGACTGAAGCCCTTACATCTTTAAACAACTCTTCAATAACATATATATCTATCTTGTATTTAAAATTTTAAACATATGTTTTGATATTAATTAAATGCATACTGTTAACAATATCTTTTCCTAGGTATATGTTCTACCATGACTTATGAAGTTGCAATTGTAGTCACATTATCTTTAATAGGACCAATTAGAGGCCACATATGTATAAATATTGTATATGTTATTGAGTTATTGGATTTTTTTTTTAGTAGATTATTTAAATTGTAAGTGTCATCAATGTTAGCTACAAATTGTAAGTAGAGGTCTTTTATTCAGAGGATACACATTAAAGACGCATATTTTTTAAACTTATATACTAGTTGCATTACTCTTTTGAATTGGTTTCCCAAAGAAAGCAATGAACTTTATAAAAAAAAAAAGGAAAAAGAGCAAAAAGTATTGCAACAAAGTGAAGAACAACTAGATATAGCTTCGAAAGACAAGTACCATATTAACAAAAGGAGAAAAAAAATACAATTGGTCATGCCCAAAGGTTATATATATATATATATATATTCAGAAATCAGATGGAGAACATGGGAAAGAGTTTTGTTTTAAGAAACTTGGTGCTAATCTTTCTTCTTGCATTCTTATTGCCGGATTCCACAAAACCTTAGAATTGGCAAAAATTATTAGAAATTAAGACAATCCCATAGTAGCAAAATGGTTCCATTTCTCTCATAATCGTAGGATAGAATTAGATATTACGAAGTAGAACTTATACTAATAGGGAGTGTCAATACTGTCAATCTAATTATTAAATTAGTGATAAAATTATTACAAATAAATGAAAAAAATAGCTTAAATGAATCAAATCAGAGGCGGACCTACACTTAACTGGGGGCTTGTGCCCCCACTAAAATTTGAACTTCCATTACACCCCCTTAAGTTTCAACTATCATAAATATACCCTTTTATAAATATTACTTTATTTTAACAAATATATTTTCATATAGAAATTATCTCATATTAACAATTATACCTCATGTCATTGTATTCATCTTTAACTTTAAACGTTGTTTCTCTTAAACTCTTTCTTCATTTTATGTTATTGTATGATTGAAATATCGTGATATATATATATATATATATATATATATATATATATATATGTATGTATGTATATATTCATATAATTTATTTAGAAGGTATTTACAATATAGATAATCATAATGGATCTGAAGCATTATTTGTAACATATATACTACATCAATATAATTTTTTATAAAGATTCTTTGAATTCAATTCATTATTAATGTATTAATTTACATAAAATCTTAACTTTAGATAGTCAAATAGTACAAAAAATTAAAATTTTCAGTTATAGAATATTGAAATCCAAACAGTAAATATGAAGTTTTAAAATAATATTATTCAAAACATATTAATTAATTATAATCAAAAGACTTTAATATGTATGTGTGTGTGTGTGCGCGCATGCGCATGTGTGTTATAAAACTTTTTCAATAATATCTTACTTTAGACTTATATACACACATGCACATGTGCGCAAACACATATTAAAAAATTAAAAAAATATAATTTTTTATCTCTAAATTATTTTAAATATAATTAAGTATTAATTATCATATTTAGTTACGTATTTATTTTAATTTGAAACTATATGATGTCCCTTTCAAATAAAATTTTTGAGTCTGCCCCTGAATCAAATAGTTTACTCGTTGTAAGTCAGCACCACCTCTCCCCCTCCAGGTTTGTCTATAAGTTTTTTTAGCACAGCCTCTCCAAGAAGTGTCCAAGGCATCAAGAAAAATCTCCTAGCACCAGGAAAAATCATAGAGCACAACATTATTACACCACCATCCTAGACGGCAACTTTATAAAAATCTTGAAGGAGTGGCAGAAGATTCAAGACATGCTTAGTTGTTTGCTAACCGACGTAAACAACTATAAACAGACAGCAAGTCAGTTAAGCTGAGCAAGCTGCAAAGCAATGTGAGAGCAGATAAGTGAGAGAAGTCAGTAGCTATTCTAGTGTGTGGCGTGAGAAATAGACAGAGAGTGTGTGATGGAAACATACTTTGAGTAAAAAGTGTAATCTAATTTTAAAGCAAGCAATGATTATGTTTGTGAAAGTGAAGAGTGGGTGGTGAGCAGTGGAAGAATAAAAGCAAGTGGACAAGTACGTGTGAGAGGATTCAGTGTCTTGGTCTCAATATATATATATATATATATTATAATTGTAATAAAGCTTGAGCGTATAATTGGCATAAAGTGACTATATTACTTGTACAATTATAGTGTACAAGTGTGATCGTAATATAAATTAAAGTTTAGTAAACTTGAAGCCCACCATATCCAACACAATTTATATCATAAAGTGGTATATATAGCGTTGAGGTTGCTTCAACCCCATTCCTTGGAGGCGTTGGCTGGTAATTAATTTTAGAACTGTACCAGTTGCTTTTAAATAAAATGGGGTGTATTGCTCCTATCATCATGTGCCCACTTTCCTCTTTTGTAGAGATCAAAATATGGAAATTGGGTTGAAGTGCTACGTGGCATTTTGCACGTAGCCTAGACATGTGATTTGAGTGTTGGATAATTTTTAAAGCTTGATTTGGACTCCAATGTTGGTTAGGCCGAATTGCTCTTCATATATCTCTTAGATTTAAAATATATATATTTTTTAATTATTTTCAGAATACTTTTTACATTGATTTTAAGTACGCACTTTTCAAAGACAATTAAATCTAATTAATGTATTCTTCTCTAAAAAAAAATTCCATTCGCATGGACATTTGTGTATCAAAATTGATACTTAAAAGTTTACTTAGATACATTATCCTCATAACAGAATAAAACAAAAATAAAGATTTAAATAATTGGGTCATAATTGTTTTAGTTTCAAATCAATAAGTCTGTTTATCATATAATTATTATATTTATGGGATCTAGCATTTTAAGTAATGTTCGTAAACTTTGAAATCATACAAGAAGAAATAGCTTCTAAAAAAGTACCAAAATATTTAAATTACTAATTAATTAATAAAAGGGAAAACATGACAATCGGTCAAGCACAAAGGCAACAATTATGCTTGTTATTCGCAACTAACATTATTAAATCCATAACGAAATTGTACATGACACACGAAAGCTGTAGTTTAATTGCAATGGTACATGATTGATTGATAAAAAGGGTAATGAGAAAACATTTTATTATGAGAAACTTGGGACCTACTAGAAGCAATAAATAGATACCCTTTCTTCTTCCATTATTCTTTCAGGATTCCACAAAATCTTTCAAATTTTTTGCATCTGCAAATATAATTGAAAATTGAGGCATTTAAGTAATGGCAAATAAAAACTGAATGTTCTAATTATCTTATTTTCATATTATAGAATGAGATATAATTCATCTAATTAATTTTCACATTAACACAATTATCCTATCATGTTAAACTTAGCTACAAAAATATTTCATAAACTTTTATCTATTAAAAATGTAGAAACATGAAAACAGAAGTAAAAAATAATCATGATTTATTGCTTTATGATCACCTAATAATCAGTTCAGCTTAGAGTTTATTATTTTGTTCCCAACCACACCTTGAAACTTGAAAGAGATACAACGAACATAGGAGAACCAACGTGAAGATGTAAAAAACTACTCATTTTTCTAAAAGGAAAAATTAACTAATTAATAAATAAACTTAAAATAATTTAAGATATTTTCATACCGAAGCAGGTGGAATTTGCGAAGCAGCGTTGGTTTTTAGATCTACACAATACTTGTAACAACTAATTAAACAAGCTGTCTCGCAACCTCCAGTTGGATCAGACATGCATAATTTAACGCAAGAACTTGGACAGTCGGAACAATTGATAGGTTGTTCGGCAATGACTGCCATGCCCATAACCATGATGAGTAATGTCACAGTTGTCATAAGAAGCTTCACGTTGCCATTTCTAGCCATATCAGAAACTTTTGTCTTCCTCTTGCTCTATTTCTTTTGTCTCAACTTTATACAAGAATTGGATCTTGGAAGACAATTATAACATATCTGGCTATATGTGTGTGTGTGTGTGTGTGTGTGTGTGTATATATATATATATAGAGGACCCTCAATAGTGAAGAAGGTGTTGGAAAAATAACTTGATTCATGAATGAATAATAAATTCATGAAATTTAAATCGATTACAAATTTAATTTTGTAACTTATAGATTAATGAACCATTTCAATTTCAATTTTGTAACTTATACATTAATGAGTCATTATTCAACTGTTATAAATTAAATTTTGAGTAGCCACAAATTTTATTACTCCATAAATAGAGGTTTTCTACACTTCTAAATAATAGAAAAAAGGAAGAACAATTTTCCTCCTTTTTTTTCACTCTAGATTTATTAGGATTCCAATTGAAAGTGATAGAATTTTTGCACTTGTGGTTCTGTTCAAAGTGATATACATTTATATATGTATTATCCCATGTAAAATTAGTTTAACCTGATAGAGGCTACGATAAAAAGAGAAAGAGGCATGATGTTTTTATAGTGATGATGGATTATTGGGTTTTTTTTTTCTATTTTAACCCCTTCAAATTAAGAGGTGGGGACCGTTTATATGGAAAATGGGGTGCTAAATGGCACCACTTATTAAGTTATTAGCATTGGATCATTCCACCAATGATCCAATATTTGAACTATAGACCAATTACTAAAAAAACTATTCTTGTGTATCTAATCAAAGCTAGGTGTTTTGTGTGTGTGCACGCACGTGCTATTACTTATAAAATTAAACTGGCAATGTCTCGTCTAACTAATTTTCACAGGAAAACATATAATTATCGTAGATGTTAATCCTATCTTTTTAAAATTAACTACAAAATAATATTTACAATTTCAAAATTTCAAAATTCACTTCGTGGATTGGTTGAATTTTCATATAGTTATCCTTGTTCATATGATTAGCAAAGATGGAATAAAAAAAAAATGATAGCAAATTATCTAGATTAAATTTAATAATAAGATCAACTTATATCAAAAGGTATTAAAAAAATTGTTAATTGGTCTTATGCAAGTCAACTAAGACAACTTATTCTAAAATCTTATTAAAAAAATTAAAATTAAAATTGAAGCGGGACTTCAGAATCCTTATTTATATGTGTTTCAGTCCTTAACTTTAAGTAAAAAAAAAAAAATGGATACAACGGATGATAAATTTTGCATAAAATAATTAGTTTTCAGTTTTCACATCTTTCAAAATGGTTATTGAACAAAGAAGCAAAATTAATCCAATAAGAAGATCAATTTATACTCTTAAAGAATGACGGTATGTCATACACTTGTTTCGATGTTTCCTTAGAAAATTTTAGTTGGAAGCTTGTCTTGTTAAACCTCATGACCTCTATATAACACTACACTTGGATTTCAGATAAAAAAATTTTACATTTTATATATTCTGTGGAAGAAGAAGCAAAATTAGTTATATGTACCGTAGAAATCCAAATTGGTTGCAATTCAAGTTTTTTCAGTCGTGTGTTATCCCATCATTGTACCACTGGACTAATGTTTATCCTTGAGCCTATAATTATAGATAGAGACCATGTAGGTGCCAGCCAGAGGACCCGGGTGATAAGGGTTTATTTTTGAACCTATTAGGGAAGGATGGGCCATGGTTTTATCTTACAATTCGGTTATGCTTTGGGATCAACAGGATGATAAGCGTTTTGACAACCCTCAATATTGTAATGGAACCATAAAAAATTTGACCATTCCCAGCTCTCCTTTTTCCTAGAAATCCTAGGGAAACAAGACGTGCAGGTGTCATCATGATATTATACCACTACATACCTTTCCAGAATGCAGTATTGACTCCGACTACTACAGCAACGTTCCTGCTAAATGTCAGCTTATTCAGTTCTAGGGGAACAATACGCAAAAGTGTTTGGATTCCAAAACTTATATACAGGTTGGTTTCTTCTTAAAGTAAATGTAAACAGAGAATGTGCTGGGAAAGTTACGTTTTATTGTCAAACTGATTACAAGGGAAAGTTTTATTGTCCAAGTGCAAGAACAGGTATCATAAATGACAGTCAAAAACTACGAATACATATACAAGCCCCGCTATACATACATATATATATTTTTAATTTTTTTTTATAGATTTATATAAGCAGCTTTTATTTTTATTTACAGTTTCTTGTTATTTGTAATATTTTTATATTTTGTAAATATGCATAATAGAAAAATAGACAGTATTAAAATCAAAAGAAACAAATGATTTTCTATTTAGAACTTTATTTAATCGTTTTATAAATATTTTAAATACATTTTCTCTTAAGGTTTTTCCTTTCAAATCTTTTCATTTTAAGAAAAACCCTTATTGTGTTGTAGCCAGTAAAATATACTAAGCCTTTGGCAAGAAGATTACTACTTAACTTAATTAGATGGGTATTTTCACAAGTTTTTCTTGAGTCATACTAGGTCTAGCACTAGGTGAAGTATTTCATTATTTCTCAAAATTATATGTTTCTCAAAGAAATGTGAGTGTTTCACCATTTCTTTTCACCAGGCTGGTATGCTGTTGCATGCGGCGTTGTTCACATCAAAAACACTCTTGTAGCTTGTTCAAAGTTTGGTTTTGCAAAAGTTTTATTTGTAATTCTCGAATAGGTGGGTTTGTTTGATATCTGTTAATGAAATTACATGTTCGATGAAATGTTGCAATGAAATGGGTTTGTAATTGATTTGTTAAAGTTGAACTAAGATTACTGATGTAGAACATGATAGGATAATTTGATTTCAATTGGAAAGATTACCTGTTGATAGATTGCATCAATTAAATGTGTTTGCAGCTGATCTGTGTTGCTTGCTTTGATTGGTGGTTTGCTTTCTTTAATATTGATTATGTTGATGCTCGGCGAATCGAAGATTATTGTGACCTGGCCAGAAATTTCACTGGAACTGCTAGTTTACAACATGAATTGCACTATTTATTTTTTAACTTCAAACTTTCCTTCAGGCTGCGAATGTTTGTAAGCATTTGTTAGTTGTGTTCATTACAATGTCATTCAATTAGATAGGTTGAGTGCCTAGATGCTAAAGATGGCCTTTATTTGTTCTACTTTGATATTTACTAGCATGTAGTATCAGATTCAACAGTCTGTCTTTGGGTGGTGAAGTTGCTCTTGAGTGCTATTTATTTTCTTTAACATTCTTAATGTACCACCACTATTATTCACAGGTTTAAAGATGTGTATCACTTTTTTTTTCTTATCCTTGAATGTACGAATTTCATTAAGCATGTTGTATTCAATAGGGCAGTAAAAGTTTTCACACTGGGAAACATCTGTTGTCTTTGTATCTACTCATATTTAAGACATTTGATCATTTGAAGTCTGATAACTAGAACTATATTATGGAACTTTTAGTTTTATGATTTAGTAAAAATTTGCTAGGAAAATAATCTTAAGTATCTATGATTTAGTAAAGGTTTGTGTTGATTAAATAGTGTTTGAATTTTTTGAATTTAAAAAATAGAACAAATTTTTTTAATTTAAAAAAAAGTAGGAAAACAAAAATAAAAATAGAAATAGCATTAACTTCACTTCTTATGCTACAAACTTGAAGCCTTTGTAACACGTGGCAACAATTTTGAAATTACATACACAGATAGAAAGGCTAAAAACACCATTTAATCAAATTAGAACCTCCAGCAACTAACCGATACTTAAGATTATTGCCCTATTGAATATGAGTTTGTGTTGAGGATCTGAGAAAATCCACCACATCCTATGTGTTAACATTAGTTATCACTTAAATCGAGCTAAATGATATAAAAAGCTTATCATGACACACTCTTAAGTGTTTGGATGAGTTTATATAGTCGAGTTTTATTTTTGTGTCCAATTCGTGTTAAGGCCATGTATCCTCCGATCTGAACTGCTTGGGTTAGGACTGCAGAAACCGTTTTTTCCACTTATTTGTATGCAAGGTTATCTGAGCAATAATGTTCTCTTCCCATATTAATACAGGGCATTTTTCATTTTAACCTCCAAAATGAGGTAGTCGTTATGAACAGTTCATTCCTATTGTCATTTTTCAAATTTCAGGGGGTTATTTGTGAAGCATAGGGCACTTGCAAATTAGTCAAATAAAAAATGAAATATTACAAATATATTCTGCATTTGTAAGTCGTTGCAGAGTGTATTCAGAAGGATAAATAAGTAATTACAACTCAAGCGTGTAAAGGTAACAGGAGGGGACTAACTGCAGTGTCATTTGTGCATATTTCCAAAAAGGTGAAGTCATTTGTGACAATAGGCCGAACTTTAGGGTTATTAGCAAAATTTTCCCGATATAAATCATAATTGATGATGTGGTCTTATGTTCATCCTTGGATACCTCCATATTTTTTTGTGGTCCTTTGACCTGAGCAATTTAACAATGTTATATAAATGTGAAATGCAAAGATTTTCGCTCAGGATTGCTGGCCCTGAAGCAGTAAATCTCAAAAGAAATGTCTCTATAGAAGCAAGACTAGTCTGAAGCACATAGTATAGATAAGATTTGCAGGAAAGATAGAAATTCTGGCTCATAATGCTCAAGTGAATCCAATGTTAATAACTTAACTAACTAAATCCTTTTACAGTATTGTTTCAAATTCTATATTTTTGGCCTCCTATGTTAAGTACTGATTCAAAAGTAGGAAACTTTGTTAGGAGTTGTCCTGTGTTTGAGAGAGGTTTGATATACTGTTCCTTTAAAGAATAGAAATTTAAAACAAAACAACTGTAGGAATCAACTTCGCCCCTTGCAATTTCTAGTTATTAACCTTTTTTGGGATTTTCCTCCATGGAAGTGAAGTTGATTATTGTGTTCTCAGCTTGGCCTTTGCTGTGGCTGATTAGAAGTCAACTTCACCCTTTGCAATGTGAAAGAAGGCCTGGTGGTCTAGACATAATTTTTCATTTTTCTTCTTCCATGAACCTTGCTTATTGATGGGTGAGTTATATTATATTTACTGTTCTTCTTTGTGTTCTTGTTGCTCTCTTACTGCTTTACTTTGTGCTTTTGTATTTTTCACTTATCATTCAACATTCCAAGAGACATGCATATACTGGTTAGATTGGATTATAATCAAAGCTAGTCATCTATTTAATGGAATGAATGGTTTTCTAATAGTTTTGTTGATATTTGGCCCTGCACTTGAAGGTCTTGTTTTGGCTGTTTTGCAAGAAATGCAGGAAATCCTTTTGCCACTCTTCTCTGCACATCTTACCCAGCAAGAAAAAGAAGGTTAAAGTTTCACAATAGATTGGGATAAACGGAGTTAATCAAACTACAGATAAAAATGAGGGTTCCTCACCTGTAAGTGTTCCTCACCCTCAGATCACTTTGAAGATGGTGATTCTGTTTGTATTTTGGAATTAATTAAATGATCTTGTTTTCAGTTTTGTTGTAGCAATGTGTATTTTTATCGTTCGTATTAAGCCAGGAATATCTAGAGTATTTCTACTAATTGCTCTAAATGTTTGCAGGTCATATTGGCCAAACTCAAAGTGGTGGTCCTATTCTGCCTCGCTGTAGTCTTCATTCACCTGTTTGTACCTCTGGTAATTAATATTTGGCTCCAACATCACTTTTAATTTCTTCAAGTTTTCACTTTTCAAAAGCAACGGGTCAAGGGATACAGTTGCAACAAGCAAGGTTTTTTAACACTATATTTACTGGTCAAGTGACACCAGCTGCAAGGGGAAGAAGGCCTACTAAAGTTTCCAGTCCAACCATGTAAAAATCATTACTTTCTCCAAACTGGCAAATTACAGCCAGCTAGCAAATTAGCCAACAATGAAATGACCCAATAATTCATTTCTTTCTCTTTCGCTTTGTCTCTGAATTTTGAGTGGAAAATTAAAATTCAGTCTATAGACGTTTAATCATGCAATGTGTGTGTGTGCGTGCGTGTGTTTATTGACTCTCATAAAGATTTATAGTTACATAATAATTACTATATATAGTTTTAGCATATGTGACATTGAGTTGACTAGCTTTTATATGTTTTTACCAACTCCTGGGTTGAATCATAATATAGGGAATGTCAATCTTGTTACTATTGCTGTACAATTCACAGGAATGGCCAATTAATTGTGCGAGTTATGGAGCCATGGCAGCTATCTGGTCGCCCTGATAGCATCTTTGGGTATGTACTCATTCTTGGCAGACAGCAGCATCATTTGAAAGAAGAGTAGCTGGTCAAGTGATTATATTTACCAAACGAGTTAACGAGTACTGCATCTCCTTTCCGAAGTTATCTCAAAAACATGCTTTTGCATTTATCCATTAATCTATTATAGTTGTGGGAATGTGATGGTTGATATACGGTACTGACATGTGATTCATGAGCAGAATTTGATTTTACTTTCTGGTTGTGGGCTTGTCTAATGATGTTAATAGCCACATTTTTTATTATTATAGTATCTATATCTTTCGTAGAGTATCAGTATAGATTATGATGATGTGATAAGTCGTTATATCAATTGAATACAACTATTTGGTGTACGATATTTGAGATGAATATCATTATTCATTATGACTATATTGCACTAATTATGCATTTGCAGTGTTCAGGAACGCTGGGACAATATTGCCAATGGAGTTCTATTATCTAATATGTCTCTCTATACTCTTAGGAAGAGGTAATTTGGGAAGAAAGGGTCGTGAAAGGAAATTCAGAATCCGAAACTTAAGTAAAGCGGACAGCAGATTTTGGAGCAATAGGATTCATTGTTACTATAATTGGGGGCATGGAGCATGGAGAGCAGTCTTTTTCTTTGCCGTTTGTGGGCCTAGGAGAGGACTTTGACCTTGCATTTCCACTGGAAGCTAGTGGAGATTATTGAGGAGTTGGTAGTGACATTAACATTATTAACTGATAGTTAAAACGTACGCCGAGGTTTTATGCTTGCTTATATATTTTAAAAAATTTATTAATTTTTCACCGACAATAAAATAATCTCTTTATCGTCGTTCAATCCAACATCTGACTTAATAACACATATAATAATAGTAACGAAATAAATTAAGAGATTGATTTATAGGCACGGGCCAAAAATTTCAAAGGTGGGAAAAGGCGAAAGACTTGGCCTTCTTTTTATTGCGAGTACAGAATGTTGGTGGTCAAATAGTTATGGTCTAGAGATTTATAGCTTTTGTTGAAGAGTCCTGATCTTGGAAGCGTACTGGAACATCATTTTAGTATATCCACCTCGCTCCATAAATGCAAGTGCAACTCGTATCACGCGGGACCCGTTAGCCAATAGTGTTGTTTCAATGCAAATACAAAACGTCAAAACCTTTCGAAACCATAGTTTCATTTTCTCAATTGGACCCCTCCTCCTTCCATTCTCGAAACTGCTTGGCTTCACATTTCTCTTATACTTTTTCTCTTTTCTTGTCCTTTTCCCCCAGTCCCCCTTCTTTGCTCTACCCCCATGATGTCATGAACGGCAGTGGCATGGCCTGTCCCACTTTTTTAACCAATTTCTCTAATTCTAAGTTATTGAGAAAATAATTAATGCCAGATAATTATATAAAATGATCATTATAATTATAACCTTTATTGTTCATTGACTACTAGCTACTAAATTAATTTTTATCATGTAGAAAGTGGAAATCTTCAGAAAATTATATTAAATAAATATTAATAATATCCTCTAAGTATTATTAACGCAACAAATAATTTATCCGACATCTCTTAAATTTTTTGGATTTCAGGAATTAGAAGAGTATGAAGAAATTATGTTATTAAATTATTAATGTAGTGTGAGGCCAGCTTCATGGTAGGAGATGGATGGTTGTTTAACGTAGCCCGTGTTGGAATGTTTTCTTTGTTTCCTCAACCACGGCCTCTGCCCGAGGTTCACGTATAGCCCGTCACCGGCCACTTCGCTCTCTCGGTCATTCTACACTGCGTTATTGTTCTCAACCCCAGCGCGGCACGGAGGTCTATACTTTGTTGCCTCCTAAAAGGTCCATGACAAAAGTTTTTCATATTCATGTCCTCGTCAATAATTACATTTCATGCTACCGATAATCCTGTATAATGTCTTCACTGGTTTCAAATATATACCCAAAATAAAAAGTAATAATATGTGTTCTAATATTTGAAAATTTGTTTTGTTTATTCCTCACAAGTTAAATTATACATTTTATTCAATTTAGCTTATAGTAAATATTATTTAAAATAAATAAAAGAATTAGTATTCAAATAAAATTAATATATTAAAAGTCGTTAATAATAACAATGATAATTATAATTATAAAACAACCGTGAATAAATTAACATTTTAAACATCTGTGAAGATATTCTCATTCAAATGTAAGTCAAAAAATTTTAGTCTTTTACTCAGGACATTAATCACTCATTTAAGTGTTTAATTGAAAAATACAAAAATAAAAATAAAACAATAGGCCTTAAACTTATTTTAGAGATTGACATACCATTAAATAAATGAGGGAATATATGCAAAAATTTGTTATGATTATATATTTTTATTGAAGTGTCTTCAAATCTTTATTATTTAAAAATTTACTAATTAACTTCAAATTATACTTTTGTTCAAATGATTAGTACTACAAATATTAAGTAAAATTTGTCTTGATGTTAGATTATAAAGATAGAGGGTAGAAAGAGTTTTTTTTTTTTTTAATAATAAGAAATAACATATTTTCATAACTTCATCTAGAAAAAGTTATTAAGAATGGTTAAATATAACGTGTCTCCGTTTTATATTTGTGTAATAGCTTTATTAAATAATCAAGCGAGACACATTCTCTTATGTTAGATAACTCGCACCACCACGTAGCAAAGCGCTTGGTTCTTATAAAATTATTTTTACTCTATATATAATTAGGTAGAAATAATTTAATTTTATACAATTATGCTTTATACATAAAGAGATATTTCATATATGAAAAAAATGACAAAATAGAAATTAATTTATTGAATAAGAATAAATTACCAAAATACATAAAGACATAATGCATTAATGGTTAAAAAATAAAAAACCATTTATATGTAATAAATTAAAAAGAATATTTCTATTTTAAAGAAAAGGTTAAAAAATGAATATAATGCTTTTTTGTAGAGTTAGGACCAATTTGAGGTTGTTGTTACTATGAAAAAAACAGCTTTTCACTTTGCTGTAAAAAAAATAAGGTTAAAAAAAAAAAGTGAGATGGTGCTTAGTAAACAAGATGAAAAGAATTATTTAGCAAACCAGTTTTTAAAAAATGTTTTACTTTTAAAAAACAAGATAAAAGTATTTGGAATTAGCGTTGCTGTATCTTTTATTATATGCAAATAACCAAAATGGATATGTGTATTATTACTTTGTAATATTTAACTATTAAATTTATTATCAATTTTTCTAACATCAAATAAGATTTTTAATAAATATAAGTACTTTATAATATTTTAAAAGTATAAATAATTTTTTAATTTATGTATAGGACTGTATAACTTATATCAAAATTTAAATTTAAATTCTAATTATATCACAATCAAATTAATTTAAAAATAACATTTAATACAAAAAATACATAGAGTTATTTATAACATAATTTAAAATTTATAAAATTCATCAATAGATACATATTAAATAAATATGATTTCATATTCTTGTTAATTATTAATGTTTATTGGATTTGTTTAATATATTTTTAATTTAAGTTATATATTTAATTTTAAATAATTAATTTTTTTATGAAATTAGAAGTTTGAGAAAAAAAGAAAAATAGATTTCTAGAGGCTCATCGGACTACTGTTGGAGTCCATCGTCAACCACTGTCATTAGGATGTGTCTGGCAACACCTCCAATGTAGAATTAATCTACTCTGTATGATCTATGTAACAATAGAGTTCTTAGGCATCAGATGCAGGCTCTCTCTAGAAACTACGCTTAAAGTTTCGACTATCGGAAGTTTTATTGTCTTTTGTTGTGAAACACCGAATCTTTTGTTGTTGATGCCTCTATCGTTGAATGAATCGTATTCTAACGAACAATTTGATGGCGCAGGTGTCATTGGACACGCTCCAGTGACAGTGAATAGCGATCGGCTAGCGGTGGTATGACAATACCTTTGACCCATTTTTTATTGTATAATAATATTTCATGAAAATAAATTATTTATATTTTAATTATAAGCATAAATTTAAAAAAAATTTAATCAATAAGGATAGTTTTATTTTTTTTTTATTGATGACAATTTTGATATTTCACATTTTAGGGGCAAAAATTGGCCTCCAAAAGTAGGTGGTTTCGTGCTATTATACTTCCTCATTGAATCCCCTTAGGTTTAATAAATTACAATAAAACTCTTGAATATTTCAAAAACCATCAGATAACTTTCTACCATCATTTACCTAATCCACATCACCAAACTTCAATATCTAACACTGTTTAAGCACAAGCATCAATACTAAGCAATTGATGATGACTGTTTTAAGAGGATTTGATTATTTTTCTTTTCATTGTTTCTTTTTTTTTTTCTAAATTGACAAAAAATTTGGTGATGTTTTATCTCAGTTGTTTCCCACATTTAATGTACCTCTCAAACTTTTTAGACTCTTTCATATTTTCTTATATATCACATGTTACTTTATATCTTTACAAATAATAGATGATTTTTACTCTATTGAAGCATCTTAAAATACGTTTTTGATAATCTTTTATCTCATTTATAGGTTATATATTTTTATTTTTTAATTTGCACCTTCATTTTCTAATTTTCAATCCATATGTAAGCACACAATGTTGCTTTGATTAGACATTCTTTTTTCAATTAATTAAATCTGCTCATACTGTCAAGTTTCATCAAAGATTTTATTAAAACTTCTCAGCCCACTTGAGGAAAAAAATAATTTTTCTGGTTACACTCCTAGTACCTTTATATAAAATTGTAAAAATTAGTATTGAAAATAATTATCCACTTATCATTATTATAATTTAATAAATGATTTACAAAAACATGTCAATACCAAAAGCAGAGCGTGAATAAGAGAATATTTATATACGTGCGTAGCTCGAATTTCTCATCAAACTATAATAGTAATATAGAATGACGAAGGAACTTGTTTAAGATTGTTATCAGCTTGAAGAAAGATGACTAGTTGTGTAATTCAATGAACTGCTTGAATAAAGGTGTGGGGAAATGAAATAAACAAATCTTGCGTAGAAGGAAATTTTAATGCTTCGGCCTTTGGGCTTTTATTATGAATTTAGAAGTCGATATGTTCATTGGTAAATGATTAACCACAAGCATAAATAAATATCATTATTATTTCCAGGATATAGATGCTAGACTAAAAGTAATATAAATTAACCAAAAAAAAAGATTTCTATGTGATTGCTTTCCAAATCATTTTCATTTTTAAGTTATTAAAAGAATTCAAAATTAGGGAGAAAATATCATAAATATAATATGCATTGATAAAGATTGAGTTGAAATTTTAATATTCTTTGCAGCAAGAACTACCTATGCTCTTCAAAATTTTAATTAAGAAATATAAATTAGCTGTAAATTAATCTAATAAATGAGTTTTCCTTAATGACTTTGGTTAGAAATTTATTTTAATTAAAAACAAAATAATGGAAGTGGAATTTAAAGAGATGTGAGTGGCGTTAAATAACGACACTCTTCAAAGAAAGACAGAAAAATATATATTCCAACATAACCCAATACTTAAAAAAAAAAAAAAGAAAATAAATGTAAATACACTACTTGAGAAGTCTAAACTTTCATTACAGATCTTTAAGGCTACTGTGGAATCCCAAAATATATATATATACACACATGCACACACATATTACAATTTTAGAAATATGCCATGTTTAAATAAGTGAGAATTGGGTTGGATTATGGTAGTAGGCTTGTGTTGGAAATTGACAAGGCTGAATTGGGCTTCGATTACAAATGAATGGACTTAGGCCCATGGGTAGCCTTGTATATTTAAGAGATATTAGAGTTCCCGAGAGGAGATATATTTCTTTCATTTCATGATAGAAGAGGAGAGTCTAATGGGTTAAAGGGAGAGGGAAAGAAGAAGAAGAAGAAGAAAAGAAGAGAAGGAAGAAAAAGAGAGGAAAAGAAGGGAATAATCAAAGAGGTGTATTGGCTTGAAAACCAAGTAGGGATTTTCTAACACTGTACTTAAATTGTATTATCTATTTTGTTGTTTTAAATTGATATGGGTTTACAGTGCATGTAAATTATTGTTAAATTGATTGTTTATTGCTTGGATGATGAATTATTTGTGAAGTTATGTGCTTATGAAGCTTTAAACAACCACTGATTTTATGGAATTTGGATTTTGAATGAAATTTTGGTGAATTTATTAGGTTGGGGATTAAGATCTGGAAATAGTTCTATTTCATGATTCTGTATCTCTGATACTGGCAGTGAATCCGATAAAACTTGAATGGAAATGTCGAGTATCGAGCGGGACTCGACAGGCAGTGTCGAGGGTCGAGTTATGGAAATGTCAAGTGTCAAGCTAGACTGAAGAGGTAGTGTCGAGGGCCGAGTTATGGATACGTCGAGTGTCAAACGATCGTGTATTGGGTGGTTGAGTGTCAAGTGGTTGAGCATTGAGCAGTCAAGTGTTGAGCGGTCGAGTGTCGAGCGATCGAGTGTTAAGTTGTGTCTTGCGTGCTTGTATGTGCCTTGAATATTTTTTTGTTATGTTTCTATTCTATCTGTTATAGAATTCTACTACTTATGCTTTTGCCATTGATAAAATTAGATAATGGGTTCTCGTACACGATGTGCTTCGAGTTCCAATCCATCTAAAGGTGGTGAAAGGTCAAAATTTTATAGGGCTATGAGAGATGTGGCCAATACATTGGCAGAGACAGTGGCAAACACAGTTAGAGATACTATTCGTGCTAACCCACCACCACCACCTCAACCGATATTAGCGATAGGTGTCGACAATAGAATGAAGAATGCACTTAGAGAGGTCCAATGTCACAATCCTCTTATTTTTCATGGGGAGCCTGATCTGGATGTTGCAAAGGACTAGATTATACGAGTTAAGCGCCTCTTTAACCTTTTGCAAGTGGAAGAAGATTTACGGGTTAGGGTGGCAACTCACTTGTTAACAGGGGATGCATTGCAATGGTGGACATCCGTCGAGCGTATTAGAGAAGGAAATATCCTCATGTGGAGAGATTTCTCTCCTGCTTTTCTAAACAAATATTTTCCTTCAGTTTATCTTGGTCAGAAGGAAAATGAGTTTATATACTTGACAGAGGGGAATATGACAGTGCAACAATATGAGGCACGATTTACTACCTTATCCCGTTTTACACTTGGTAGCAGATGAGGCTAGCAAGTCTCAGAGATTTCAAAAAGGATTGAGAGATGACATCAGACCCTCAGTTGCAGTATGTAGATTGACGACATATGCTGATATAGTAGAGACTGCCTTAGTTGTAGAACAGGAGATCTCTCAAGGTCATAGAGTGGGGGGTATTAGCATTCCTTCTAGAGGAACAGGACAGCATGATCGTTCAACTAAGAGATAGAGAAGTCATTCTAGTGCAACTTTTTTCAATTCCCAATCTCAACAACTGTAACCTCAAAGCTCCATGTCAAGTAGGTCTGCACAAAGTCAAAAAGTTTGTTATGAGTGTGGGAAACCAGGTCACTTGCGATGTCAGTGTCCTAAATGTTATAGGTGTGGACAGTAGGGTCACATTCAGCGGGATTGTCCAGCAAGGATGACAGGTCCCCAAAGTATCACTAGTCAGACCCAATTGACTCCTCAACAAGGGTCAAGGCCATAGTCTAGACCACCGTCTCAAAGACATCACACTCAGTCATATTAGACATCTTAGAGGTCTCAAGTAGCTTCTTCTCAATCTGTTAGGCCTCAAAGGCAATCATAGAGTAGTAGACATCAGGGACAGATGACTCAAGGATGAGTCTTTGTGATAACTCAAGGACGAGTCTTTGCTTTGACTTAACCGAAAGAGCCTATAGATGATGTGGTTGTTGGAGGTATATTATTGATTTTTAGCTCATGGGCCCGTGTTTTATTTGATTATGGAGCTACTCATTCTTTTATATCCACTCAGTTTGTATCTGCATTAGTATCAGAGTCTGATTTGTTGGATTCTATATTACACATGGAGTCATCCATGGGCAGTACCTTAGAAGTTGGGAGGATATGTCGTTCTTGTGTAATAGAGTTCAATGGGCATAGGTTGTCATTTGATTTGATACCTATGGATTTCAGTGAGTACGATGTGATATTAGGAATTGGTTGTCAACTTAATGAGTTATATTGGACTGTTATAAGAAGAAAGTGATAATTCACACGCCTGAGGGGATCGTTTTCAGTTTCTATGGGGACAAATATACATCCTTGCATTACCCTTTGCTTGGATTGCAAAACCAAAAAAGGGTCAAAAGCATGATAGCATGTATATTGGTAAAAGAGACTAATAAAGGGGTTTTTGAACTACCTTATGTAGTAAGTGATTTTCCTAATGTTTTTCCTGATCGAATAGTTGCCCATGTTACCTCCAACTAGAGAAGTGGAGTTTATTATTGAGGTGTATCCAGGTGTGGCACCCATATCAGTTACTCCTTATCGAGTGGCTCTAGTAGAGTTGAGGGAGATAAAGCTACAAATAGAAGAGTTGTTAGAAAAAGGATTCATCTGCCCAAGTACTTCTTCTTGGGCTGCACTAACATTGTTTGTGAAGAAGAAAGATGGTTTATTACGTTTATGTATATATTACGGGTAGTTAAAACTGGTTACAGTGAAAAACAAGTATCTTTTACCTAGGATTGATGATTTGTTCGACCAGTTAAAAGGATCTTGTTGTTTTTCCAAGATAGATCTTCGTTCGGGCTATCATCAGTTGAGGATAAAGGAAGGAGATATACCAAAGACTGCTTTTCATACCCGTTATGGTCATTATGAATTTTTGGTCATGCCATTTGGACTAACTAATGCTCCTGCTATCTTTATAGATTTGATGAATCGTATTATCAGACCTCACTTGGAGTAGTTTGTAATTGTGTTTGTGGTTGATATCCTTATTTCTTCTTCATATGAAGTTAAACATGAACAACATCTACGTATAGCACTTCAAACATTGAGAGAGCATCATCTTTATGCCAAGCTGAGCAAATGTGAATTTTGGCTATCAGAAGTAAAATTTTTAGGCCATGTGGTGTCAAGACGAGGAATCTCAATGGATCCATCGAAAGTGAAAACAGTTATGAAGTGGAACGACCAAAGAATGTGTTTCAAGTATGTTGTTTCTTAGGTCTAGCAGGTTACTATCGGCGTTTTGTTGAGAATTTTTCTCAATTGGCTGCACCATTGACTAGGCTAACAACGAAAGGAGTCAAATTTGAATGGAATGATGCATGTGAGCAGGCATTCCAAGAATTGAAGAAAAGATTAACTTCAGCACCTGTTCTTGTGTTACCACAACATGGAGTTGGTTATGTAGTTTTCACTGATGCCTCTTTGAATGGATTAGGGTGTGTGTTAATGCAACAAGGTCAGGTTGTAGCTTATGCTTCTTGCCAGTTGAAACCACACGAGTAGAATTATCCCAACCATGATTTAGAACTTGCTGCAGTAGTGTATGCTTTGAAAATTTGGTGACATTATTTATATGGTGAAAAGTTTGAAGTCTTTTGTGATCATAAAAGTTTGAAATACATTTTCACCTAAAAAGACTTGAACTTGAGACAACGAAGATGGATGGAGTGTTGGGAAGACTATGACTTCTCTATCCAATATCACCCAGGCAAAGCAAATGCGGTGGCAGATGCATTGAGAAGAAAGTTAAGGGCTATGGTTAGTGCAATGATAGGAGAGTGGAGCATGTTGCAGTCTATTCATGATTATGATATCTTGGTTGAGGATCGCGAAGATCAAATTCGCCTTTTTACACTTGTTGCTCAACCATCTCTTGTGCATAGAGTGATTGAGTTGCAACATCAAGATTTAAAGACTAGAGCCTTGTATGAGCAAGTGTTACATAGTGATGGAAGTGTTGATTGGACAATTGGTTCAGATGGGAGTTTACGATTCAAGGGCAGGATCTTTGTTCCATCAAGTAAAGAGTGTAAAGATGACATCTTTAAGGAATTTCATCACTTTAAATTTGTTTTTCATACTGATGGTAATAAGATGTATCATGACTTACGTTGACAGTTTTTGTGAAAAGGAATGAAAAAGGTTGTTGTTGATTATGTATCCAAATGCCTTACTTGTCAACAAGTGAAGGCTGAGCATCAAAGGCCTGTAGGATTACTCTAACCACTTCCTGTAGCAGAATAGAGATGGGACTACATCACCATGGATTTTTTTACTGGATTACCACGTTCTTTAAGGGGAAAGGATGCAATATGGGTGGTTGTAGATAGGTTAACAAAAGCATCACATTTTCTTCCTATCTGTATAACCAATTCGGTGGATATTTTGAGTTGGCTGTACATTAAAGAAATTATGAGATTGCATGGAGTTCCGGCTTTAGTGGGCATCAGATAGAGATCCTAGATTTACAGCTCAATTCTGGCAAAGCCTTCAAAGAGCTATGGGTGCACAATTGTTATTTAGTACAACTTTCCATCCTCAAACTGATGGTCAATCAGAACGTACCATTCAAATCTTGGAAGATATGTTGAGGGCTTGTGTGATGGATTTTCAAGGTAATTGGGAGGATCATCTCCTACTTGTAGAATTTGCATACAATAACAGCTACCAGTCAAGCATTGGAATGGCACCTTTTGAGGCACTCTATGGTAGGCTATGTAGGTCTCCTTTATGTTGGGTAGAAGTGGGAGAAGCTACCTTACTAGGACCCGAGCTTGTACGAGAGACAACAAAAAAGGTGAAGTTGATATGCCAACGTTTACTTACAGCTCATAGCCGATAGAAAAGCTATGTAGACAAAAGAAGACGACCGTTAGAATTCAAAGTGGGTGACCATGTGTTTTTAAAAGCGTCTCTGCGTAAAGGCTTGATGCATTTTGGACAAAAAGGTAAACTAGCTCCACGCTACATTGGCCCATTTCAAGTTCTAAGATGGGGTTGGCAAAGTAGCTTATGAGCTAGCATTGCCACCATAGTTATAAAAAATTTATAACACATTTCATGTATCAATGCTAAGGAAGTATGAGCCTCACCCAACACATATACTGGATTGGAGTGAGTTGAATATTCAACAAGATGTTTCATATGAAGAGGCTCCTACTCAAATCTTTGACACAAGAGTGTAGTCCTATCTGGCAAGACCATTCCGTTAGTCAAGGTCTTATGGAAGCATCATGGCACTAAAGAGGCCACGTGGGAGTTAGAGTGAGAGATACAAATAAAGTATCCTGAGCTTTTGAATACAAGAGGTAATTTCTTACTCATATTTTCAAATTTCGAGGACAAAATTTATTTTTAGGAGGGTAGGTTGTGGAATCCCAATATATATATATATATATATTACAATTTTAGAAATATGCCATGTTTACACAAATGAGAATTGGGTTGGATTATGGTAGTGGGCTTGTGCTGGAAATTGATAAGGATGAATTGGGCTTAGATTACAAATGAATGGACTTAGGCCCATGGGTAGCCTTGGATATTTAAGAGATATTAGAGCCAAATAGGAGATATATTTCTTTCATTTCTTGATAGAAGAGGAGAGTCTGATGGGTTAAAGGGAGAGGGAAAGAAGAAGAAGAAGAAGAAAAGAAGAGAAGGAAGAAAAAGAGAGGAAAAGAAGGGAATAATCAAAGAGGTGTATTGGCTTGGAAACCAAGTAGGGATTTTCTAACACTATACTTCAATTGTATTATCCATTTTGTTGTTTTAAATTGATATTGGTTTACAGTGCATGTGAATTGTTGTTAAATTGATTGTTTGTTGATTGGATGATGAATTATTTGTGAAGTTATGTGCTTATGAAGCTTTAAACAGCCACCGATTTCATGGAATTTGGATTTTGAATGAAATTTTGGTGAATTTTTTAAGTTGAAGATTGAGATCCGAAAATGGTTTTGTTTCACGATTCTGTATCTCTGATACTAGCAGTGAATCCGACAAAACTCGATTGGAAATGTCAAGTGTTGAGTGAGACTCGACAGGTAGTGTCGAAGGTCGAGTTATGGAAATGTCAAGTGTTGAGCGGGACTCGACAGGTAGTATCGAGGTTCAAGTTATGGAAATGTTGAGTGTCGAGTGAGACTCGATAGGTAGTGTCAAGGGTCGAGTTATGGATACGGTTAGCGTCGGGCGATCGTGTATTGAGCGTTCGAGTGTTGAGTGGTCGAGTGTCGAGCATTGAGCGATCGAGTGTGGAGCACTCGAGTGTTAAGCAGCTGAATGTCGAGCGTGATCGAGTATGAGCAGTCAAGCGTTGAGTTATCGAGTGGTTGAGTGACGAGTGGTCAAGTGTCGAGCGGACTCACAGACCTGACTCGAATGCACCCTTCTGGCAGGTTTGGATTTTTCATAAAAACTGTACTGCCTTTGGACTTATTTTAGAAATTATATTGAAGGATTTATAAGTGTATGCATTGGACCTTGGATGGGCCGTTTTGGATACGAATCGAAGGAGAATACGAATATGAAATTATTAGTGTTGGAACTTGGATGGGTTGTTTTGGCTACGGATCCAAGGGGAACATAAATATAAAATTGAAGTGTTGGACTTTGGATGGGCTAGTCGGCATACGGATCCAAAGGGAACGCGAATATAAACCTAAAATGTTAGACCTTGGATGGGCCGTTTGGATATAGGTCTAAGGGAAACATTAGATGAAAGAATTTTGATTGTCAAGTGAATAAGTGATACTTCGATATGAGAATGAGAATGATTGCTTGACTTATTATAATTGGTTGTGTAACTATGTAATTGAGTAACTGTTTGAATATTTGTGATTTAGTATAATGTTAGAATTTTTCCTATTGGGCTATATGCTCACCCCCCTCCCTCCACAGGTACTCCAAAAGATAATCGTACTAGTGATATTCCAGAGCTTTCCTAGTGAGTCTGGGTGTGTACAAGCATGCGATGGTTTTGGGAAATGTTTTGTCCTAGCCCAAATCGGGATAGAAATTTTGTTATGTGATCATCAATTTGTGTACTAAGCTTAGTCAACAGTGTATGTAAAGTTTACCTTAATCAAACAACCGGATCTTGTAATGGATTCACGTGATATGCATAAGTATAAGTGTGAATTAGAAAATGATGATGTCAAAAAAAAAAAGAGAGATATTAATGATGTCTTTTTGTTATGTTTCTTTATTAATCACCCTTAAAGTCTCTAAATACAAGAGATTTTAGGGCGTGACAGCTATTGTAAGCATTAAATTTTCGCTTATGATTTAGAGACTTGATGATGATAACTAGAGCATAATCAAAAGTCGTTTCTATGGTAGGAAGGACACCAAGAATGAAAATAGAAAAGCCAAGTAGGCTCAGGACTAGTGCGGTATTAAAAAGGAATGGTCGAAACCCTACGAATTATGACTTCTTTGCGTGTATGCTACAATTAGGTTAGAAAAGCCATGTAGGCTCTAGATTGGTGCAATACCAAAAGGGATTGGTGTAGTACCAAATGGTAAATGTTGCTATGAAATCCTAAAACTAGGATTGGTGCTTGTAAACTAAAGCTAGTGAATCTAGGCAAAAGTGACACTTGTAACTTCAAAAAACCTTAATGGCATTTGTAACCTTTGAAAGCCCTAGTGACACCTCTAACTTAGAGGCATGTGCCTCTAACTACAGTCCCACATCGGGAAAAGAACTTATTTTATTGGAAACTCAAAGCATAAATAAGGTCATCCAGCTCCTAGTTCGAGGTTTTTGGATTTTGGGTGAAAAATACCTTAGAAATCCATATTTTGAGAGATTTTGAATATTTTCAAAAACTCTCTTTGGTATAAATATTTTGTGGTGTTTTCTTGGTGTTATCGGTGTCCTTCGAAGAATTTTGGAGCATCGGTGCTAGTTGAAGATTCAATCTTCAATTAAATTTTGGAATTCGGTAAGTTTTCTAAGGGCCTCCTCTTTAGTATATTATTTGCTAATTAGTTTGCCATATTTAGGTATCATTAGGAGATAACAATGCCATGTTCAGCTTATGATTAGTGGTAGTTAATTAGTAGTTAGTTACCAAGTTTAGTTTAGGATTAGCGATAGATAATTAATAGTTAATTGCCACATTTAGATTAGGATTAATGGTGCTTAATTACTACTTATTTGCCACGTTTAGCTTAGGATTACCAGTAGTTACTTAGCTGCAATGTTTAGTTTAGAATTAATAGCTTAATTATGCATGACTAGTCGTCAATAGGTGGTTAATTAAGCATATTTTGTAGTTAATTATGCACTTAATTTGGCAAATTATGTGATGACAATTATGCATGCTTAACATGGTCGGCTAATGATTAATGATGCCATGAGTAATGTAGAAATGCCAAATTTAGATTAATGTTGATTTTAATTGTGCTACTCATTTGACAATGTCTTTGTTTGATGATGAAGGGTCAGCCAAAGACTCCTCTAGTCTATAATGATGTTTTGATTAATTTGCAATTATTATATGGAAGGTGTTCTAATCGCTAATCCTTTCTCCCGTGCATGTTTAATTGAAATATAATCAATTCTCCTCTCTCTTTTTATATATGTATATAAATTTTGATTACCTCACATGTAACAAAAAGATAAAATAGTTGTATGCATAATAAAACTTAGGATCCAAAGAGGTGAAGCATTAGTGAGTTAGAATTTAAAACTCAATAGATTGAGAGTTGAGGTCGGATTAATGTTTGAACGAGGTAACTCATACCTAACTTTCAAACCCGTCTCTAAAGGGCCGATTGGTAGTTAAGTATAAAAGTATAGGGATCAACTACCGTCATCTAAATTTTCTCGTGTTAATTACCCGGGTGACGACTCTGTCTTTTCTCTATGTCTTATCTTCATGACCTGACTCGTATAGCCCTTTAAGCATTCGAAAGGAGTTTACGAGAAAAACAGTACTGAGGTTGCAAGCATTTGGAATGGCATGGAAGCCACGCTCACGGCTATGCAAGAACTTATGATCCTAAATTCTAGGGGGGCCGGGGGAAGATTATAGTAGTCATGTTGTCTTCAACAAAGGTTTATAGTGGGCTTATGTTACGTTGAGGATGAAAAATAAATATAGTGGCACATGCGGGAGGTTATGGGCCGTGAATAGAGAAAAAAAAAACTTGTTTGAAATTAGCAAAATAATTCTATCCTTTTAATATTAATTATATTATTCGCATAATTATACCAAAAGCAAAGAGCCAGCGTGGAGGCCTTTGTTATAGCCAAAAATAGCTAAGAGACTCCATCTTCCTTATCAAAATAATATATAGTATCAAAAGTCCACTGCCTTATGCTTATGATTCTCCTTAGCATTTAAAATAATAATTGTGACAATCCAAGAAAAATTAATCAATTGTTCACATTCTAATTTCATAAAAAATATGATCGATACATGTTGTAACACCCCCTTACCTAATGGCCTAGACTGCGACTATAACGGTACTTAATACACATCTTTCATTGCAGCAGTTTATGCACGTCAAGGGAACTTTATCGTACTCTTGCCAAAAAAATTTTCCTTAATCTGAGCAATGTTTATCACCTCAGGCATACAATAAAATTTAATAAGTATATAACTCAGTAAGTAAGCCACTTGAATGCAATATTACAATCAAACGTGGGAAAATACGAACAAAAGAGTGAATCTTGTAAATGGCATTTACATGCCACAAAGATGGCCAATTGACATTTATTCCAAGTGAAAAAGTATAAGAACTATCACGCATGCTCCGAAGCTGGACTTCACCCAAATCACAAACAAGCAACTACGCATGTCATTGGCAAACATATTAAGAGCAAATTCATTGAGGCATCGAGAATATATCGTCCGAAGGATATTATATTTGACATTCAGGAGTCATTGGGTGTTAATATCACATATAACAAGGCATGGAGGGCATGTACATGATTAAGAAAGCTTTACAAGAACTTCACGGATCTCATGAGGAATCATTCACACTACTCTCCCAGTACATGTACATGATTGAGAAAGCAAACCCGGGGACCAAAATGACTTTAGAAATTGATGATAATAACCATTTTAGATACTTTTCATGAGTATAGAGGCCTCTATTACTGGATTTGTATCATTAATTAGGCCAGTTATCGCAGTTGATGGATCTTTTGTAAAAGGGAAATATAAAGGTAAAATGTTGTTGGTTTCTTGTATAGATGGAAATAAACAAATATACTCATTCACATTTGGAGTTGGGCATTTTGAAAATGATGACTCGTGAAACTGGTTCATGAGATAGTTGCGTGATCATATAGTATGAAATGTCAAGATCTTGTTTTCATTTCTGATCATCATCGTGGCATTGAACGAACTGTTGTAGAAGTTTTTCCTCATGTACTGTATGGATTGTGCACTCATCATCTGAAGGGTAACTTGAATACAAAGTTCAAGGACAAGACTTTGTTGGATATTTACTCCCGAGCTGCAGGGACATATCACTATACTGATTTCAACTATCATATACGACAAATTGAATTGTATATGCTTGCAGCAGCAATTTATCTTCGAGAGATTAAAGTCGATAAATGGGCACGTTCACAATTTCATGGCCAATAGTATAATATCATGACAACAAATATTGCTGAGTCGATGAATAGCTGCTTGTGACATGAGCGATTCCTTTCAGTTACATTGTTAGCAGATTATTATCGGGCAAACTTGCAACAATGGTTCTACGAGCGTTGAGAGTTATTTGTTAACTCAGAATTATACCTCTTGCCATAGGCTAACAAGTTGATTGAGGAGCGTTTAAAGGAGGGCGAATGTATGAGGGTTAGTAGTATTTCTCTTACTATGTATGAGGTGAGAGGCAACGACTGTGTCAACATCATTGAAATGCATGCTCGGACATGCACATGTAGAGTTTTTGATCTTGACCAGCTTCTGTGTGAAAATGCATTAGTTTTTTGCAAACGTATAAGCCTACTGACGTATCATGATTATTGTGCCCATTACTATACAATTCAAACATTACTACATGCATATGCTATGCCAGTTGTTCCTGTTGGAGTTAGTGAGGATTGAATGGTTATTAGGGAGGTGCGCAATCAGATGGTTCTACTGCTAGTAATGAGGAGACCAGCAGGTCATCCTTGGAGGAAACGAATCCCTTCCATCGATGAGTCTAGCTCGTCTCCAAATTATGCGCGGTGTGGAAGTTTCAAGCACAATCGTCAGACTTGCCGAAATCTAGTTCCACTTGATGCTGTTGCTGGGGTGCAACATGACAGGGGATGATGTCTGTCAAAATACATAACGAGTATTTTTCTCTATGTAATATTTTTTATTTGCTTTAGGCGATGTAGTGCATTGATTTTATTCCATTGAAGGCTAGTTTAACTGAATAAACTTTCATTTATGTGCTCTTAGTCAATGTATACAACATTCATGTATGAAACATTTATTTATGTGTTTCATCAATGTATAAAACATTCATGTATTAAATATTCATTTATGTACTTTGTCAATGTATAAAACATTCATGTATTAAACACAAATTTATGTACTTTATTAATGAATTAAACATTTGTGTATGAAACACAAATTTATGTGCTCTGTCAAAGTATAAAATATTTATGTATGAATAGTATTTGACGACGTATGTTAACAATATCTTTTCTCAGGTATGTGTTCTAACATGACTTATTAAGTTGTTAATCACATTATCTTTAATAGGACCAATTAGAGGCCACATATGTACAAATATTGTATATGTTATTGAGTTATTGGATTTTTTTAGTGGATTATTTAAATTGTAAGTGTTATCAATGTTAACTACAAATTATAAGTAGAGATCTTTTATTCAAGGGATACACATTAAAGACGCATATTCTTTAAACTTATATACCAGTTGCATTACTCTTTTGAATTATCCCGAAGACAGCAATGAACTTATAAAAAAAAAAAGAGCAAAAAGCATTGCAACAAAGTAAAGAACAACTAGATATAGCGTCTAAAGATAAGTACCATAATATTCAACTAAATTACTTATTAACAAAAAGAGAAAAAAAATACAATTGGTCATGCCCAAAGGTTATATGTTTTCAGAAATCAGATGGAGAACACGACAAAGAGTTTTGTTTTGAGAAACTTGGCGTTAATCTTTCTTCTTGCATTCTTATCGCTTGATTCAACACAACCTTATAACTTATTAGAATTGGCAAAAATAATTGGAAATTGAGACAATCAATAGTCGCAAAATGGTTCCATTTCTCTCATAATCGTATGATAGAATTAGATATTACGAAGTAAACATTATATTGATAGAGAGTGTCAATATTGTTAGTCTTATTATTAAATTAGTGATAAAATTATTATAAATAAATGAAAAAAAGAGCTTAAATGAATCAAATCAGAGGCGAACCTCCACTTGACCAGGAGGCCCCATGTTCCCACTGAAATTTGAACTTCCATTACACTTCCCTAAGTTTCAATTATCATAAATGTACCTTTATATAAATATTACTTCATTTTAACAAATATATTTTCATATAGAAATTATCTCATATTAACAATTATACCTCATGCCATTGTGTTCATCTTTAACTTTAAACGTTGTTTCTATTAAATTTTTTTATTTTATGTTATTGTGTGATTGAAATATATATATTCATATAATTTATTTAGAAGGTATTTACAATATAGATAATCATAATGGATCTGAAGGATTATTTGTAATATATATACTACATCAATATAAATTTTTATAAATATTTTTTGAACTCAATTCATCATTAATGTATTAATTTACATAAAATCTTAACTTTAGATAATCAAATAGTACTCAAACCTAAATTTTTTAGTTACAGAATATTGAAATCCAAATAGTAAATATGAAATGTTAAAACAATATTATTCAAAACATATTAATTGATTACATTAATTACAATCAAAAGACTTTAATATATATATATATATATATATATATATATATATATATATATATATATATATATGTTATAAAACTTTTTCAAACTATAATATCTTAGTTTAGACTTATATATACACACGCACATGTGAACACACACATTAAGAAATAAAAAAATAAAATCTAATTTTTTATCTGAAAATTATTTTAAATATAATTAAGTATTAATTATCATATTTAGTTGCGTATTTATTTTAGTTCACATTATTGTGTCGTTAATTGGACGACATTCATGTTATGTGTCACTTACGTAGTACCTATATGTCATTCACATAAAACTTGATTGTCTCGTTTTTTGGCCGACATGTAACTTTGTACATATATAATACGTGTCGGCCTTAATTTAGAATTCAAGCCGACAAGTATTATATATTTTTTATTTTTAGAAATATGATTTTATATGTGTATATATATACAAGAACACCTTGATAGCAAAAACAATTCATCCAAATAATAAATATTTATAACTTACCAATATGAGCTCAAATTTTATGAAAGTAATGCAAAAACATCGTAGATAATGCAATAGGATTAAAGCTAGATTAAAGAAGTAATGCAATTTGAGCTCAAATTTTATGAAAGTAATGCAATAGGATTAAAGCTAGATTAAAGAAGATGCAAAAAGATGGTAGATAATCAATAATCAAATTATGTAATTATACTACGGGAAAAATCACCTTTAGCGACGAAAAATTTTGTTGCAAAAGGCCCAAAAATCGTCGCAAAACTTTTACCGACGAAATAAATATCATCGCATCATTGTAGCAGAAGGTGCGTCGCAGAAAAACCTAGCGAGGAAAAGATTGTTGTTGCTAAAAACATTTTTTGCGACGATATTTAGTCGCAAAAAGGTGTTTCAGCTACAATGCTTTTCCTCACTAAAATGTGGGTGCCTGATTTTGAGTATCATTTTGCAACGATATTTTGTAGAAGAATGGATTTTCAGCTACAATGATTTTCCTCGCTCGATGGTGGTTGCACGACAAAATTTCGTTGTAGAAGATGTTTTCAGCTACAAAAATTTTTCTCATCAAATGATTTGTACTAACATTTTGTCGCACAACGGTTTTTAGCTACAATGAATTTCCTCACAAAATTATGGTTACAGGATTTCAACTAGTATTTTGCGACAAAATTTCATCGCAGAAGGTTTTTCAGCTACAAATGTTTTCGTCACTAAATCGTGGTTTAATGGTTTTACAAACATTTTGCGACGATTTATTTGTCGTTGTAGACATCCATGCATAACTATAGCGAGAAACATTCATCGTAGAAGGATGTTCTCGCTACAATGCTTTTCTCACTAAAATGGAATTGATATTTTTATTAACATTTTGCCACAATTTAATTGTCTATGTAAACTATAATGTATATCTATTGAGACAAAATGTCGTTGCAGAAGGGTGTTTCAGCTACAACATTTTCCTCACTAAATGGTGCTTGAGTTATTGTGTCTAGCATATAGTGACGACTTTTTTGTCGCTGAAATATTTAGATTGTATGATTCTAGCTACTACAAAATTTCGTTGCTAAACCCTTTTCTTTTCTTTTTTATTTTTAGCTTTTATATTACCTTTCCCTGTAATATAATTTTTATAATATCTACTTAACTAATGTCAAGCACATTAAACCATAACACCACATGATTCATATCATTAGTTTCAAAGCATTACAAAATTTAGTACAAAAGAAGTTAGTCCTAAAAGCTTATATATCCATGTATAAGCAACAAAACTATGGGCATAAACCATTCACAAAGTGACAATATAGACAAAAATATATATTCTAACTAGTATGAAAATGGTGATTGATACAAAGATAAACCATCATGTTGTCACCCAAATATGCAATAATATGTACACAAAAATATATATGCTAACTAAGATGAAGATGAAGACCACGACCAAGCTGGTGGCTACTATGAAGGTGAACCAACAGAGTTGTCACCCAAGTAATGATGCATCATTTTCTCAAGTTCTCGAAACTTAGTATTCAAATCTTTCGTGTTCCTTCCAAACAGATTTCCGTATGCTGGAAAGTCTTTAATTGTCCATAACACTGATGCATGCATTTGGAAATGAAGTTTAGATGATGCATCATAAGTTTCCGCACCAGCACTCCAAAAATCCTTCAATTCATCAATTAATTGCCTCAAGTATACGTCAATATTTGTCCTAGGTGCACGTGGCCCTAGGATGAGTAATGACATAAACATAGTTGACTATTTCATGCATTTCCATGGTGGTAGATTATATGGTACAAGTATAACAGGCCACACACTATATGGGTTATGCATGTTACCAAAAGGATTGAATCCATCCATAGCAAGACCTAACCTAACATTCCGTGAATCTTGTGCGAACCATGGATATGACTTATCAAACTCTTTCCATGCTTCACCATCAGCTAGATGTCTTAGAACACCTTCCTTACCCACTCGCTTCTCCTGGTGCCATCTCATATCACTTGCTGTATGGCGTGACATAAACAATCGTTGCAATCTAGGCTTTAGAGGGAAATAACGTAAAACCTTTTGTGGCACCTTCTTCTTCTTATAACTAGTAGGTTTATATCTGGGTTCATCACATATTGGGCATGTCTCACATGAAGCATTTTCCTTCCAAAACAAAGCACAATCATGCTTGCATGCATGAATAGCTTCATACCCTAACCCTATGTCTTTCAACATTTTTTGATTATCATACATTGACTTTGGTAGGTTATGATTTTCAGGTAATGTTTTATTTAACAAGTCAAGTAACATATTAAATGAATTGTTACTCCACTTATTAATAAATTTTATATGAATCAATTGCACTACAAATTTCAATTTTGACATCGTAGCCCCTTCAAATAGAGTCTTTCTTGCTTCATTTAATAAACTAAACTCCTCCACAACATCTCCTTCATCCGAAGAAGGAATGGCATCCTCCATTGGATGATCATTAGCCAGTATGGATGGACCATATGTGTCATGTATCAGTTCATACATCTCATCATCATCATCCTGACTATTCACATCATTACCAACTTCCTCCTTTGTATTTATGAAGTTTAAGCTACTATAAGAACCATAGTCAGCTTCCTCCCCATGATAGATCCATTGTTGATAACTAGGGGACATACCAGGTTTGTATAAATGACTCTCAACAACATCTAATGGTTTCCAAAAGATGTTTTGACATTTACGACATGGACAACGAACTTGACCACTTTTCTTATTTGAACAGTTTGCTGCTATTATCATAAAGGACTTGATGCCTTGAATATATTCGTGCGAAAGCCTATCCGAAAGTTGACTCCAAGATTTATCCATAACTTACCTCCTGGCAATACGTAATTAATTACTAATTAAGATTATGTCTTTTTATGTTTTTAATAGATATTCCTATCTTAACGAAGGCCCTATCCCAGTCAAGAATAATGTATTTTTTTTTCACAACTTTTAGCATATATAATTATAAATTACATAGAAAGTATATAAACTAAAAAGTCAAAATGGAAGATTAAATCAAATTATTTACAAATAATACAAAGAGAAGGGACAAGCTATAATTTATGGAGTACATAGTAAACCATAAGGCAGAATTTATGCAAGAAACAAAAAATCAGAAGACTTACCAATGCAAAACCTGATGCAATTTAAAATCCCAAAGCTTCAACCTATTTAACTACTTGCATCGCAAGTTGACAACCTCCCCTGAATGTGCCAAAAAGTGTAAATATAGACTGCCAAAGAGAAAAAATATGCTTTAGATTATGAGCTTGTTGTAGATACCACACAAGACATTTCCCATGATGCACGATAACATAAATAAGATGAAATGGCAAAATATTAGATTAACTTCGCAAAATAACATAAATAAGAAAGCAATTACAAGCTACACTGCCAAAACTGTACAATCCAACTACATTTCAATATCATATAATAACTATAACCAAATCTAGTTTAATTCAAGTAATCCAAGATTGTATAGTTCAACTAGGCCTGGATATCATATAATAACTACAAACATAATGTTTTCTAACTCAACTGATCAGATAGCAGTGATAGAAAACAGCTCGTAAGTTGACAAAATCTGGTTTTCGACCCTATAATCTCCAGTGTTAATATCATTAATAGGAGCATATATCATTATTACTAAAGTACCATTGCAAATCAATGCATTTAACAAAATCAATGAGTCAAAAACCTCAATCCATGATAAAAAATTAAAACATATAGAATCCTCCAAACCGATATATATAGTGCTATTAGTAGTAATTTACTAATTTTAAATTACTTAGATGGAAAATTCACTCATCACAAACAAAAGGTAGTAGTTAAGGGTGGTGGATAATGAATTTTTAATAAGCAAACAATAATTATAGGTATCGACTCTTCTAATGCACCCCATCTCTAATCCACTCTCATCAAAACGAAAGTGGTATTTTAGTTGATTATATTTTAAAAAAATTAGTTTACTATTATACACGACTAATTATACACAATCTGGTAAAAAAGAGAAAAAAAATTAATTAACCTTTTCATTTGAGATTTAATCCACCATACATGGGTTTAGGAAATTACTAGAGCTAAAAATTCCTAAACAATATCTTACTCATCCCTTTGGCTTTCTTACCTGTTTTATTACAAATTTTTCTGTATATATGCAAATTATGTATCAAAAAAGAAAAACAATAGAACAATTTATTACAAATTCAATTTGTGATGAAACACTCAAAAATAAATTCATCATAAAACAAAAAATCCAATAACACCGACCAAAAGAACTCAAATCCAATGACAAGAGTAGCTATCGGTTATAGCTTCATCAATAATAAGTCAATTCGAAACATTCTCTCATTCCCAAATATGATTTCATCCCCTTCCAACAACCACAAAACCAGAATTAAAAAAAAAAAAAACCCAACATTCAACGAAAACATGAAAAGGAAACAAAGGAAAAAAATATCGTTAGCTCTAGCAGTTTCGGTGTTATGTACTGTTCTATGTCAATTTGAATTATTTCTAAAGTATCATTGCAAATCAATGCATTTAACAAAATTAATGAGTCAAAAACATCAATCCAAGGAAAAAATTAAAACATATAGAATCTTCCATACCGACGTATATAGTGTTGTTAGTGGTAATTTTACTAATTTTGAATTAGCTAGATGGAAAATTCACTCCTCACGAACAAAAACTTGTAGTTAAGGGTGGTGGATAATGAATTTTTGATAAGTAGAGACTAATTAGAGGAATTGACTCTTCTAATGCACTCCACTCCAATCCGCTCTCATCAAAACAAAAGTGGTATTTTAGTTCATTATATTTCATAAAATTTAGTTTACCATTATACATGACTAATTATACACAATCTGGTAAAGAAAAGAAAAAAATTAATTAACCTCTTCATTTGAGATTTAATCCACCATATATGGGTTTGGGAATCATTAGAGCTGAAAATTCCTAAACAATATCTTACTCATCCCTTTGGCTTTCTTACCAGTTTTACAGCATAAACTTTTCTATATATATGCAAATTTTGTGTCATAAAACAAAAATAAAGGAACAATTTTATCACAAATTCAATCTGTGATGAAACATTCAAAGATAAACTTATCATAAAACAAGAAATCTAATAAAACGTACCAAAAAAAGCTCAAATCTTTATAAGAGTCATGGCTTCACTTAAGTTTTGGAGTTGAGTGAAATAACAAGAATTGCTACTGGTTACAACTTCATCAACAATAAGTCAATTTGAAGCACCCTCTCCTTCCAAAATCTGATTTCATCCCCTTCCTGCAACCATGAAACTGGAATTACAAAAAAAAAAAAAAAACCCAACATTCAACAAAAATAAGAAAAGGAAACAAAGGAAAAAAAATTTTGTAATCTTCACAAGTTTCGATGTCGTATGCTTTTCTAATTCAATTTGAATTAATCCTAAACTGCCATTGCAAATCAATGCATTTAACAAAATTAATGAGTCAAAAACCTCAATCCATTGTAAAAATAAAAAAATATAAAATCTTCTATGCTGATATATGTAATGTTGTTAGGGGTAATTTATTAATTTTGAATTAGTCAAATGAAAAAACAACAACAAAGTAACAAGTGTATCACAAATTCAATCTGTCATGAAACACTCAAACATAAAATCATCATAAAACAACAACTCTAATAAAACCTACCAATAAAAATCAGTTCTTTATGAGAGTCTTGCCTTTGTGTAAGTGTTTGAGTTGAGAGAATTGACAACAGTTGCTACTTTTTATAGCTTCATCAATAATAAGCCGATCGAAAGCGTTCTTTCTCCAAAATCTAATTTCACCCCCTTCATGCAACCATCAAAGCGGCATTTAAAAAAAAAAATTAGAGGAAATAAAAAATGAAACATTCTAAAGACAAGCAATTTCACCCACTAAAGCACCACAACATGCTTTTCCCACCCAAATACACAAAAACATTTCAAATTGCTACTAAAACTACTTTTGGGGGCAATTAAATACTTAAAACGCACAGGTTAAACTCTAAGAAAAACTTAACTTTATACCATAAAAGCCTTATACTAAGAAGAAATTATATTTACAACGTACCTGCAAGATCATTCTCACACTTTTCGATCAAAGGAAGATCTTTAACAGCTTTCTCTCACTTAGTTTGACAAAAAGGCTCAAGCTTTCATATCAGAGGATTCAGCTTGGTCGATTTCTTGAAGTCAAAATGAGAAATTGAAAATGGAGGCTTGTAGAGAAATGGTGTCGATTGTTTACTGGGAGTGTTGATAATCTTGGACTTAATAAATTCTGGAGCTTAGGAATAAGAAGACACGTAAGTGTTTGATAAGCAACCCTAAAAATTTTGGGGGTTTAGGCGCTAAGTTATCCGCCAATTCTTGTTTTAGTGTTTTAATGACATGAAAAATATTAATAATTTAATTATGTAATGAATAATTATTAATTAATATTTTATATGCATTTTAATCTTTATTGGTCATTACTATTTAATTACATCTTTATTTCTTATTAAATATATTAGTCAAATTACTAATATAAATAATGATGTAATTACATGAAAAAAAGTAATCAGTAATTTAATTTTTAATAAACTCCAATTATTAAGTGTATCATCTCCAATAGTCTAATTAATGTTAATTACGTTAGGTATTACTCTCATACTCCACAAATATTTATAGAATCATAAACATAATGTCTTCACCACTAGATTTAATGTTGACGCAATTGTTTTCACACGTGTAACAAACAGTTTTCAAACTTAGTTTTCCATGGTCTCACTACATCAGCCACATGTTGATATAATGCAAGATAGTTAGTGCTTAATATTGTGTATAATATATTACATATCTTAGTTCAATATAAATTCTTCATTAATCACAACTATTATACATTATGCATTAAACAAAACATTCTCTTTCAATTTATTATAATTATTTACTTAATCACATAATATTCATAATATTTGAATAAGTATTTAGCCAATCACTTAATTACTCAAACATTAAAAACCATAATGATAAACATGTTGTATATTATAATTAGACAAATATATCATAGTTGATTCGCATATAAATTGCCAAATTATTTTACAATAGGTAGTTATCCTTTAGTAACTTGATATAATTATGAATTATTATTATAACATGGAGAGAATTAATAATTTATTTAAGGAAATTAATTGTTGACACTCGTAATTCAATTGATTCTTATTTTATTAATTAATTAATGTTGTATCATCGTAGATAAAAAGGAATTAAATTAATGTAGTCAAATTAATTTTCTATTATATGGTGATAATTAATTTCTTGAATGAAAGATTCATCTTTACTAAAAGATATTGATCATTTATATAAATAAGCTATACACGATAACAACTTCATATAATTATGAATTATTATTATAACATGGAGACAATTGATCATTTATGTAAGGAAATTAATTGTTGATACCCATAATTCAATTGTTTACTATTTTAATAATTATATTAATGTTGTATCATCTTAGATAAGGAGTACCTAAATAATTTAGTCAAATTATTTGTCTATTATATGTTGATAATTAATAATTGAAAACGGAAGATTCATCTTTACTAAAAGAGATTAAGCATTTATATAAATAATCTATAAATGATAACAACTTGACGTAATTATGAATTATTATTATAACATGGAGACAACTAATCATTTTTGTAAGGAAATTAATTATTGATACTCATAATTCAAATTATTACTGTTTTAATAACTAATTTAATGTTGTATCATCTTAGATAAGAAGGAATTAAATAAATTTAGTGAAATTATTTGTCTATTAGATGGTGATAATTAATTACGAAAGATTGATTCTTACTAAAAGAGATTAATCATTTATATAAATAATCTGTATATGATAACAACTTGATATAATTATGAATTATTATAATTATTATAACATGGAAACAATTAATCATTTATGTAAGGAAATTAATGGTTGATACTCATAAATTGATTAGTATTTTAATAATTAATTTAATGTTGTATCATCTTAGATAATAAGGAATTAAATTGACATAGTCAAATTAATCGTCTATTATTTGGTGATGATTAATTACTTAAATGGAAGATTGATCTTTACTAAAAGGAGAATAATCATTTATATAAATAATCTATGTAATATGATTGATTATCACAATTTATTAAATACTTGAATGTCACATACAAATAATGATTAATAATTTACTGATTTACCCATTAATAATCAAATTTTATTTAATTGATCACAATCAAAATCCATTTTACAACCACATACACAAAAAAAAAAAAAAAACACATGCCAAAGGTGGGACTTGAACAAGGGCATGTGTATCAATTACATAGAAAGTCTACCACTGGGCTAGCTACGTATGTTGGTATTGCTTGATTTTCTTGCCCACCAAATATAATATATAATTGAACAAGCATTTTAGCAACGAAAATTCATCACAAAGTGGCATACACTATGGCGAATAAGCTATACCTAAAGGTTTCATAAACATAATGTTAATTATCTACAATTGTTTGTTACCGAAAGCATTGCTTAAAAAAAATGATGAACACTTTTGGCTATGAAATTACATTGCATTCCACAATATTCTACGATGGTAAAATCATCTCTAAAAGGTTCCAAACTATTTCTTTCTTGGTCGTGTCTTTAGGAGATATTGCAATAAAAAGTAGTTGCAAAATAAACAATATGTGCTCTTGGCTGCGAAATGTTTCTCACATAAGATCTTAATTATACAATTTAAAACATATTTAGCAACAATTATTTGTTGATGAACACTTTCTTCTACAAAATTCATCGTAGTACCAAGAATTCTATGATGATACAATAGTCTTCAAAAAGTTCAAAACTATTTCTTTTTGTTTTTTTTTTTTGGGGATTCTTTGACAAAAAGTCATTGCAAAATATGCAATATGTACTATTTGGCTGTGAAATGTTTGTCGCAGGAGATCTTAATTATACAATTCAACACACATTTAGCTACAATTTTTTGTCGCTAAAAGCATTGCTTAAACATTGTTGATGAACACTTTTTGCTACAAAATTTTGTTGCAATACTAAGAATTATGCGACGATCTAATCGTCTCTAAAAGGTTCTCATCAATTTCTTCCTTTGTTATTTTGACATGAGAGTCTGCAACGAACTTTCATCACTAAATAAATATGTACTTTTTAGCTACGAACTTAACAATACAATTCATCACACATTTTGCTACATTTATTCGTCACTGAAAGCATTGGTTAACAAAAATGATGAACACTCTCAGCTACGAATTTTTGTTGCCATATTAGACATTCTGCGACCATTGTGTCATCTCTAAAAGGTTCACTACCATTGTTTTATTTGTTATTTCAATATGAGATTCTGTGACGAAATGTTGTTGCTAAATAAGCAATATGCATTTTTTAGCTACAAAATGTTTGTCGCAAATGAACTTAACTATACAATTCATCACACATTTTGCCACAATTATTCGTCACTGAAAGCATTGGTTAAGAAAAATGATGAACACTTTCGGCTACGAAGTTTCGTCGCAATATTTAGCATTTTGTGACAACCTAATCATTTGTAAAAGGTTCACACCCATTTCTTCGTTTGTCATTCCACTATGAGATTCTGTGAGGAAATTTAGTGGCTAAATAATAAATATGTACTTTTTGGCTACAAAATTGTTGTCGTTGATGATCTTAACTATACAATTCATCACACATTTAGTTACAATTATTCGTCACTAAAGTATTGTGTAAAAAAAATTCATTAACACTTTTAGCTATGAAGTTTCGTTACAATATCATACATTCTGCGACGATACAGTCGTCTCTAAAAGTTTTCCTTCGAATTCATTGGCCACTAGCTTACCTATTTAGCTACAATTTCATATGTTGTCGCAGTAGTACCTATTTTGAGACGAAAAATCGTCGCTAAATACAATCTTAAAATTTTCATTTCTCTTACACTATTTTGCGCCAAGATATAGCGACAAAACGATAATTTCATCACAAAAAGTGGCTTTTACCTACGAATTTTATTTCGTCGCTAAAAATTTTGTCGCTAAAGGCAGTTTTTCCTGTGGTTATAAATGTCCAAAATTAAATGCCAAAATGATGTTGATATTGTAGAGTGCAAGCAAGCTAAATTGTTAGACAAATTGGAACGTGATGTATTAGAGATAAATCTATAAACAATCACAGCCCAAAGGAATTTCCACTTCAATCCCAAGGACTGTTATGTTGCAACATCGCCTAAAGACTGAATGCAAGCAGGCCGGTGTCCAAACTATTATACCATCCAATAACGTTTCAATCAAAATACTCAAATATATTAATTTAATTTGTGCAAAAGAAATAATCAATTCATGTCTTTACACACCATCGTTTTGAGTACTTTCAATAGCAGCTTTCATCACATCAATGTTTTTACGAGGTGCAACTCCCTTGTCATAAAAGTACAGTCGCTCTTCAAATTACTCACGAAGTTTCTTTGCAAAAACAGTGGTGTTGCTCTCTACAATACGAGTAGACAAAGTTAATTTAAAAGACAAAGACATGTACGGTAAACAGATATTAGATAAGATAATACCAAATTTAACTACAATATACCAAAGAAAAATTAACCAACAGCTACAAACACAAGAGGCAAGATAAGGTCCAAATACCGCAAAGCTAAATGACAAATACTTCAACCATTAGCATTTGAGTTGTGTCAGCAAAACAAACAAACTTCAACTTAACTCCATTAGCTACTTCAATCATTAGTTCAATCAAGCAAGCAATCATCTCACCAAAAAAACTTCAAATATTCACAAAAACTCTACCCACATTCTGACTATTATAGTTCTAATAATACCCATTCTGCTAAATAACAAAAAGATTGAATTCATATTCTCCTTCCTCTATTGACTGTAGTCAGCAAGCTATATAAATTCATCCTAAAAAATTGTTAGCTTTCACTATCTGTTCCTCTAGAACTTTTTCACCCAGCAAATATTTTGATTTAATAAGTTAGAACATATTGAATATTCAATCGATGCTAATAAGCACAAATCTTATAGAATTTTGCAACCTGATTTCTTTATCTTCCTTTTTCCTTATACCGATCTATTATAATCTTGGATATAAATACAGCCCATTCTGATCTCACCTCATTCATCTCCTTTATAGTATAACTTTCCTTGTTGTTGAACTGAGATCACAAAAAAATTTAAGTATAGCAATAAAATCAACATTCTTGGATTTTGGATTTATAATTATGTATATCTTACCTTCTCACAAAGGACCTTGGGCTCTTCAATAATTTCCTTCATATATTTGAGTGCATAATACCCACATTCCTTATGTCTAGGCTGTCTCGGTGCCTGCACTCGTAAAATATAAATATTTGATATAATACAACTTTATTCCCATATTTAAATAATCGTTGCTCAATTTTCAAATAGAAATTCAAACTTACCTTGACTTTTATCCATCGGTTACTCCTTTTCCTTTTCAATTCAGTAGCTGACTTCCATAGTATTACTCCTCTAGCAAAATAGGCAGAAAATACATAATATATGTTAATTATGTATAATTAAAGCTGGCACTAAATATCATATAGGAATTAACACAACTTACCGGTTCACGACCTCCATTATGTCTTCCTTGGCTCAAGGTAGAAGACTTCACATGAGGCCATATTAATGATAATCAATGTCCAATGGTATCTAACAACCAGGTTTTCAACAACAAAGTAAGTAACTTTGAAGAATAAACATCTTAAAAAATTATGAAATAAGTTTTGTTTAATCTTGAAAACATACCATGGGTTGTAAGGAATGATCACGTAGTTCCTATCCTCCAACTGTTTGAGCTTTTCAGCAAATGATTGAGATGTCGTAAGACGCATTTTGGCTTTTGCAATTGCACCTCCTACTATGGTTGTAGGATTTACAAACCCAATTTTTATTGGACCAGAGTCAAGTTTAAATTTTTTAAAGAGACAACTACAAGTAGAAAAACAAAAACAAAATGGCATTATTAAATTATAATAATGACAAAAAAATTAAAGTTATTAAAGACAACGTAGTTTTAATAATGAAACAAATGAAATGGATACCTGCTATATAGAGAGATGCAATTTTATGACAGTTCCTCAAAGTTGATAACATGTCTACAATCGTCATGATTCAGATATGTAGAAATAGAGTACCTAAACAAACCTTCATCAAACTGAATCTTGACATAGTCCGTATCATCTACCATCAAAGATTCTACTAGAACCTCAAACATGTCAACAGAATCTGGATTATCAATTTGAGGCTTCTCAGTTTGTAGCCCTTTCAACTCCCTCCTCACTAATTTCGTGTCACAACTTTTTTGTTCATCGGATGGGGACTACATAAGAACAAAAGGTGCAACAAATTGTTTAGTAGCACACACTAGTAAATAACACAAAATAAAAAAAAAATACATGCTAAGTTTTTATCCCACCTCTTCAAAGACAAGCTCTCTTGGCCAATTCACATGTTGTCCTAAAACATCAAGTATAGTGATAACAACCCCCTTTTCATCTTCTCCACACCAGGGGACAGTGGCTTGACCATCCATAACCACTTCAACTGACACATGCCTAGTTGCCTTATTATTGTCATCTTTTTCATAAGTAGAACCAGATGCAATAACTATAGTCTCTGAACCCCTCATAATGACTAAATTACAAGCTACCTAATCTACATAATATTACAAATAGAAAGGGTTATAATACATGTAATTAGTTGAAAATTCAAAACCCAATGAATTTAATAGTATTTTCTTACCGCTTGAGGAGTCCTCTTCAGCCTCCTCAGGGGCAACAGTTTCCATATCTTTTAACTTTTATTTATTCTTAGCATTCGTGTTGGAAGTTGTTGGTTTTTTAGCCACTGCATCAATTTCCTCTTTCAATCCACTGGCCCTTGCTCACCCTCATTTTGGGTCACCGAACACTGGAGTTTCCAGACTTCACAACATTTAATTGTGCTCTTAGCTGGGCTATGATGTCATCTTTTTCTGCTAACTGTCTCATAACATCCTAATGACATCTCTTTTCTTTGTAATGACCTTTGAAATATGCAGTTGGTGTCACATATTTCTCCACCCCCCTAACTCGACCACTATGCTTCTCAGTTCCCAATGGCCTAGTTAGAACATCTTGTCTACCAGTAGGGTCTAGAACTCCTGATTCTGCTTGCTTTAGGATCTCCTCCTATAACAATTATAAGTTAGAAACTATATACACAACTTATATGCTAATAAAAAGTATTTGTATAATGTAAATTTTTTGTTCCATTTTGTTTACTTACAATTTTCTCAATCATAGGAAGAACATTTGGATGGTAATCACCAGTGTTCCTTTTCCTACCTCTTTTACATGACTCTGAACGATCAATTGGTCTATCATAATTCTCCGTTTCTTTGCAATACCAGCCAATAAAAATATGAAACAATTACCATGGAAACCATGCAGTCAGATTTGATTAATGAAAAATTTAAGCCAAAACAATTTACCATTTCCTTCTCCACGTAATGGTAGCCTTTCCTCCCTGTTATATAATCATATTTATTTTCTCGCCTCTTGGCCTATTGTTTGCCTCTTAATTCCTTCAAGCAAAAACAACTATTTGTATTAAATAACAACAACATTTGGATTAAATAAATCAAGTATTGTCTAATTGAAAAAATTTTCCAATGTTTAAATGTAAAAAAAGAAACCAAGAGAGTTAGTAAGGCACTAAAATCTTTCACACCCTTTTTGTGCAATAATTCATAAATGTATAATTTTTTTCCACTACGAAGGCTGTTGAAGTCTAAATCGATTAGATAAAAACAGGTAAACTCAATACAAGGCTGGTATACTCTATCATGATGCAGCTATGTTCACAAATATAACTGCAAATTTCATTCCTAAAGCTAATCAATCTTCCATCAAATTTCAATCTATATCATTGTTGTTTCTTTTTTTCAGGCGAAAATATAACTTCACATCATATTTGATTAAACCTAGATTATTCCTTTCAGCTGGTATCTCTAAAGTAACATTGCTAATGTTAGCACCTACACATAACCAAAAACAAAAGTGATTAATTACAGTGGTTACCATTAATTGTAACACTTCTTACACAAAAAATACTTAATATATTGTGGTCATTTTTAGTGTAGAATCTACTTAAATAGCGATACTATTTCATTAGTGATTATGCCCCATCACAAACAAAACATTAAATCTTACTAATATAATCAATAAATTAACTTATTATCCCAAATCTCTTCTATACCATTAATTCATTATTTCAATCTAACAACGTAGCATAAAATGTATGAATCTATCAAGTCATAATTGTAGCCACTGTAAATGGAAATAACCTAACAAGACTTATATAGTTAATATCTTCCATTCATTTGTGAACTGGCTTCGAACGAATTTCTCCCCAATTTCATCACTAATGAAATTGTATTCATCTGGCTTATTTGCTAGGGCATCTTTAATAGTTCCACATTTCAACACCCTATCTGAAGTTAAAACAGTCTTAAACTGTTGCCATGCCCTTGAAGCTTGTTTCATGACATATTTTTTATGGACTAGATCGACATCGAAGTGGTTCTGGTATTGTAGAAGAAAAAAATGAAAAATGGATTCAGGAAGAACTATTATATAAAAAAGCAACACTTATATAACCAAAAATAAACATAATCTTCGTACCACGACTGATTCCCATATTCTATCTTTTGTCTGTTGATCCACGAGTCTCCAATCATTTATTGGTATTGAGGTTGCATTGCGTGCTTCAAGACCGATAGTTGAAATAAAGTTGTCTGAAATAGGTCCTTCTTCTGGCTGATTATACTCATTAAATTCAATTCTAATTCTTTCTTCGTTAGGACATTTATTTCTCCTAATATTCTTGCAAATTCCTGAATAACTTATCATCCTAATATTCGTGCTTCTTTGTTATCATCCTCGTGGTCCCTTGTATGGAAGTGACAGTTGTTGATGATGTGCTTGAATAACTTGTGACATATGAACGAGGCCCGGGAGCTAACCATTTCAACGTAGAAGACAAGGGCTCATCATTATTTATTGAATTCGAAACCTAGTAAGAAATAACATATTATATTAAATGAAATGCTAATATTTTAACTGCTATATACAAAAGAAAGAGCAAATAAAGAAACAATTTACCTTATCTTTAAACCATTGGATAAAGCCACGATTGTGTTGGGTTTGTAACCACTAAGCATTTATTGCTTGCCTTCAGAAACGATTCTTTAACACTTGCATATGCGCTCTAAATGGCCAAAAGGAAAGAGGTAAATTATAATTAGTGATAAATTGAAGCTGACAGAAAGCGCAACGATGGAACAAAGTAAGAGAGAGAAACTTACTCAATGTAAGGTTGTACTTCCTTTGTGTTTTCCAACACATAGAGATGAGCTTGCTCCCAATCTTCAGCAGTGATAGAGATCACTCTGCCCCCAACCAGGGGACTATCAACTTTGTCTAGATTAATATAATTTAAATACTTCCCACAAAATTCAATCGCTTCTATTGCAATATAACACTTTGCAATACAACCTTCAGGAGGTTTTCTATTTCGGATAAACCCTTTTAGAATTTTCATGAAGCGTTCAAAAGGGTGCATCCATCTTAAATAAACTGGACCACACAACCTCACTTCTCTAACCAAATGGACCGTTAGATGCACCATTATGTCAAAAAAAGAAGGTGGGAAGTGTTTTTCAAGCAAGCATAAGGTAACCACTAGATCACTTTCTATTTGGTTTAATTTAGGCACATCAACTACTCTGGTGCAAATATCATTAAAGAACATACAAAACCTTGTAATAGCATATGGAACATGCTTAGGCAAAATTGATCTAATGGCTAATGGTAAAAGTTGTTCCATGAGGGCGTGATAATCATGGGACTTGAGACCAACAAGCTTTAAATCATCCAACGACACTAGGTTCTTAAAGTTTGAAAAATATCTTAATGGGACACGGAGGTCATACAAAGTTTGGCAAAAAATCTATTTCTCTTTCTTACTTAAGGAGTAGCAAGCAGGAGGCAAGTACACTCGGTTGCTTACAACCTTCGGTTGTAACTCCTTTCATAAACCCATGTGCACAAGACCCATTCTAGTGTTTAGACTATATTTTGTTTTCCCAGGAATGTTTAACAATGTGCCATAAATGTTCTCACATACATTCTTTTCAATGTGCATGACATTTAGATTGTGACGAACATATAAATATTTCCAATATGGGAGAGTAAAGAAAATGGATTTTTTCTTCCAACACACATTTTCATTGAGTTCAATCTTTTTTTTTTTTTGATCCTTTTTCTTCCCCCAAGTGTGTTCTCTCCTATCTTGTTTTTGTAGAATTTGCTCTCCCATTAGTTGTCTTTGGGAAGATCAAATTCTTGATGCCCATTGAAAGCCTTTTTCAGTTTTTTAAAAGGATGGTTTTTTGGGACAAATCGCCTATTACCCATATACACATTTTTCTTCCCATGTTTCAATCTACATGATTATGTTCCTTCCTCACATATTGGACAAGCATAATAACCTTTTACAGAGTAACCAGAGAGATTGCCATAAGCAGGAAAGTCATTAATTATTCACAACAATGTTGCTCAAAGGTTAAACATTTATTGCTTATAGGCATCATACACTTGAACACCTTCTTCCCAGAGCATGTTCAAGTCGTCAATTAAAGGAGCCAAATAAACATCAATGTCATTTCCTGGTTGTCGCAAACTCAATATCAAGAGAGACAACATCATGAATCGCTTTTGCATACATAACCATGGAGGAAGATTATGCGTAACCATTACCACAGGCCAACCACTATAAATACTACTTAGGCTAGTATGTGGATTAATCCCATCAGCTGATATAGCTAATCAGAGATTTCTACGTTCAACACTAAAATTAGGTCACATACGATCAACCAGTTTCCAAGAGGGGGCGTCTGGTGGGTGTCTAAGTTTACCATCATTAACTTTACCATTGGCATGCCATGTAAAGTTTTGGGCAATTTTAGGATATTGAAATAACCTCATAAACTTGGAATGGTAGGAAAGTACCCCACAACTTTTGCTAGAATGCCTTTCTTTAAAAGAGGAAAGTGGGCACATGATGATAGGAGGACTACACCCCACTTTATTTAAAAGCAATTGGTACAGCTCTAAAATTAATTACCAGTCAATGCCGCCAACCTCAACGCTATATATACCACTTTATGATCTAAGTTGTGTTGGATATGGTGGGCTCCAAGTTTACTAAACTTTAATTTATATTACAATCACACTTGTACACTATAATTGTACAAGTAATACAGTCACTTTATGCCAATTATATGCTCAAACTTTATTATAATTATAATATATGTACATATATACATCTATATATTTCTTGAGACCAAGACACCGAATCCTCTCACACGTACTACTTGCATAGGCAGACCTATGCTTGGATAGGGGGCCGTGGGCTCCCACTCAAAATTTAAAATCTTTTTTATGCCCCATTAAGTTTTAAGAGTCACAAATATACCCTTATACAAAATTAAAAAATTACTTGATTTTTAATATATATATCTTCATAAAATTACATGATTTTAACAAATATACCTCATACCCTTGGGTTCGCTTTAAATTCTAGATATTATTTCTCTTAAAACCTCTTATTACTTTAGTCTTACAAATATATATGTTCAAAAATAAAAAATTATCAAATTTTTAATTAATCTAAAAATTATTCTACATATAATTAAATCTTAATTATTATATTTAGTTATATACTTATTTTAATTTTAATTTACGTAGTGTCGTCTCTAAAGAAAATTTATGGGTTCATCACTACGTACTTATCCCCTTGCTTTCACTCTTCCACTACTCACCACTAACTGTTCACTTTCATGAACACAACACTACAAGAAAATAGAGCTTTGGTGTCACGAATTTTGAGTCGGCTCCTAGGAAGATGACATATATGTAGGCTTAAAATTTGGTCAAACCAAATACATGTCACAGTTTAAAAAAAAAGTGGACTAATCTTGTGACATATCTTGAATATGTGACATGTATAATTAATTAGAAAAATATAAAAGAAATTATAAAATATAAAAGGCAACCTAAAAAGCCCCAACTTGTCTCTCTGTCTTTCTCTTTGTATCGACCTTCATCATCATTAGATACCCTAATCTCAATTTTCCTCTCATCCTTCCTGCATTTTCTACAAATGTCCCTCTCGATTCTATCTTCCCGCTTCTCAATTTCCCCATTTTGTCTTGTCTTGTCCTTCTCTAGTTCCTCCTTTTGTCTTGTTTTGAAGCTGCATACGACTAAGGTTCAAGAGCTGCACATAGCTTCCCTCTCTTGCATCTTTTTATCTTTACGGAAGCTGCACGAGAAAGCTACAATTGCCATACACCAAGGTCTGCACGAGAAAACTACAGTCGTTGTTCTGTCCACCAAGGTCCGCAAAACTTCCCTTTCCTTCAAGATCTCTCAGTGCTTTCTCTTCGGTAGGATCTCTCTATCTCTATCTCCAACAGTCTCTCTATTTCTTGCTCTGTTATGTTGTTTTGTTGGGGTTTGTTAGGGTTTTGTTGCGTTGATTGTGATTCTGATTTGGGATTTTTGGATTGTTTCTCGATCTGAGTTTTGTGTTGTCAACCGTTTGTAAGCTAGGTTTTTAAGGGTTTTCGATTTTTAGGCCTCTATGACTTTGTTTCAAATTTTCTGATCGTTATAAACTTTGTTTTTTTTTTTTTTTGGGTTTATTACATTGTTTTTGGATCAATTTAAGATTAGAAAAACGAAAAAAAGGTGATAAGATTGATGAGTTCTATGCAGTTTCTGAATCTAGTTTTGTTTTATTTTTGACAATTATTTTGGATTTATATGTGTTGAGATAGTGTTTTTTTGTGGGTTTTGTTTGTTCATATTCAGATTGTGAACCTAAAAAAGTTTAAAATAGGATCTATAGTGCACCCCAAATGTCTTTTGATCCTTGTAAGAAAGATACATCATTTCTTCGACGTGATTTTGGGTTTATCCATCTTTCTCTATTCTGTCTTTTGGGACTTTGATATCTTCTGCATCGTTTACAAATAGTGGGTGGAGTCATTATATATTGAAATTGGTCCTTCTTGAGAGGCATGTTGTATATGTGTATTTCTAATGTAGATTGATGTCGCATGCATGCAGGTCCTTTGGGAATTTATTTTAATTGGTGGGATTGACATGAATTAGCGGAAATTGTTGGTTCAATGTCCATTTATTTGTTTATTTCTAGCTACCAAAGTTGATCAAAGCAAGTTGAATTATTAATTTGTTTCGTTAATGATGTGATGAATATATATATATATATGTGTGTGTGTGTGTGTGTGTGTGTGTGTGTGTGTCTATATATATATATATATATTTATTTATTTATAGGCTTTAAGGAATAATCGCTTTTATTGGGTGACTGGTTATTAAGAAGCACAATTATTTATTTCATTAATCAAGCATTGAAGTTGCATAATGATGGATCTTTCAATATTCTTCTTTAAATTTTCAATGTAGAAAACACGACTTCCCGACCTTTTGATATTTCTAAAATTGTTTGTTGCTATGTTATAGCCACTGGAGGTTTCAAGAAAATAATAAGTTATTGGGATAAAGTTCTTTAGTTATCGTTATTTATAGCAGATTATGAAGGAGGTTTATTTATAATATTGTTTAGTTGTTTGCATGTTGATGATGCAATTCGTTGAAAATTTGTATCGATTTATTTGTATGCCACAACTGTTCCTTCTCTCTCTCTCTCTTTTTCTTTCTTCCCTTTTAACATTCACTTTCAACTTTGTAGATTATGATTGTATAGCAAAGAATGAGACACATTATAATATAATGTTATAGTTAATTTAATGGAAAAAAACAACCTAATATTATAACTTTTAAAGCTATAACTCTGCAAAAAGATATTGGATTATGAATTTTGGATAACTTTTAAAGCGATAATTGAGTATGGTATACTCTATGGGCAGGAATTTTGGATGTCTCAAGTTGTTCATCTATTTCTTTTGTAGTACCTTCCAAATAATGAAAAACTTGAAACTTGTAGAAGCTGTTGTCAGCTTCTTAGTTTATAATACCTTGGTTTCTTTGCGACCTATTCTGTTAACTTTTTTCTATTTTGAAGAGCTTTCTTATAACAAGAATTCAGGATAGCTTGAATTTCATTTTTGCTGTTATTATTTGCCAGGTTCAGTTGGAAAAAGAAGCATTTTTTTTATAACTCTATCACTATTATGTTGTTTGGTGCTGTGCTATCATATGATTAAGGTATAATCATCTCTTTCTACAATTTTATACCTTGAATTTTTTTGTTTAATTTCATAGGGACTAGATATGGATCTGCATGCATTTTGTAGGTTTAGTTTGATCAGAACTGAAACTGATTGTGTTTATTATAGTTTGACAAGAGCTACAACTGCTTGCATATTTTGTTATTTTAGTTTCACCAGATCAAAAACTGTAGCAACTTTTTATTTCATTGCACTACTTTATCTTTTTCATTATTGATGTTATGAACCCTTGAGATGTTCATTTGTAATAATAGATTCCATGATACTGAGAAATTAGTGGTGTATTAACTTCTCAATAGCTTGATTCAATATCAAAGATAATTTTGTAAAATTATCTATTGTAATTCTAGTAATTTAGAAATAAATGAGCTTAAGATAATCATGAGCTAAGAAGAGATGCCAAAGAACACAAACTAGAAAACTGTGCATCAAGGTTTAATTTGCCCACAAACAAATATGAAAGGAATTTTAAATTCTAGCAAGTTCAATAGACAAAAAGAACCAATTTTGACTAAATTCATTTTTATTATGTTATTTGGTGCTATGCCGCCATATCACTGGGTACATTTTGCTTTACAAATGAGAAAAAGCTTGCATTTTTTAATTTCTTTTGGGCCATAACTACTACTACTTGCATTTTCCTTCAGAATAAAAATGCATGTGTTTTGTTTAATCTCAAACTACTTGGTTTTTTTTTAATTATTTAGCTTCACCAGAACTGAAAATACCTTTGCTTTTGTTACAGTCCAAATGACAAAATTGAAACTACTTGCATTTTTTAACCAATCATTGCCACCATAACTCAAAGTGCTTACTTTTTTTTTTATGATTTGGCTTGACCAGATGTGAAACTACTTGTATCTTTTTATTTGACTTTGACTAGAACTGAAACTGCTTATCACGAATGAGGCTTGTTGCATTATTGATAAGTTAATTTGACCATGTAACTTTAACTACGCATAATAAACATCAAACAATATGTTCATTCAGATTTTAAATGATTTGTTGCAATCTTTTGGAGTTGTCATGGTGTGTTATTATTGTCTAAAATGGGTTGATGTTCAATGTGATGAAGATTGGGAGGATGAAATTCTTTAATTTTTTATCCTATTATTATTATCATTATTGTTTTCGGATTTAGATCTTTTTTTTTTTTTGTTCTTTTAATGGAAATAATGATATGAATCTAGAAAGTAATTAGGCTACATGTTATATAATGCTTTTTTGCAGAATTAGGACCAATTTGAGGTTGTTGTTACTATGAAAAAAATAGCTTTCACTTTGCTGTAAAAAAAAAAAAATCAGGTTAAAAAAAAGTAAGAGCGCGCTTAGTAAACAAGATAAAAAAAATATTTAGCAAACCAGCTTTTAAAAAATGTTTTACTTTTCAAAAGCAAGATAAAGGTATTTCAAATTATTGTTGCTTTATCTTTTATTATATGCAAGTAACCAAAATGGATATGTGTATTATTACTTTGTAATATTTAACTATTAAATTTATTATCAGTTTTTCTAATATCAAATAAGTCTTTTAATAGATATAAGTACATTATAATATTTTAAAAGTATAAATAATTTTTTAATTTATGTATAGGACTTTATAACTTATATCAAAATTTAAATTTAAATTCTAATTATATCACAATCAAATTAATTAAAAAATAACATTTAATAGAAATACATTTATTTATAACATAATTTAAAATTTAGAAAATTCATCAATAGATACATATTAAATAAATATGATTTCATATTCTTCTTAATTATTAATGTTTATTTGATTTGTTTAATATATTTGTAATTTAAGTTATATATTTAATTTTAAATAATTAAATTTATTTTTGAAATTAAAAGTTTGGGTAAAAAAGAAAAATAAATTTCTAGAGGCTCATCGGACTATTGCCGGAGTCCATCGTCAACCACTGTCATTAGGATGCGTCTGACAACACCTCCAATGTAGAATTGATCTACTCTATATGATCTATGCGACAATATAGAGTCCTTAGGTGTCAGATATAGGCTCTCTCTAGAAAATATGCCAAAAGTTTTGACTATCAGAAGTTTTATTGTCTTTTGTTGTGAAACACCAAATCTTTTATTGTTAATGCCTCTATCATTAAATGAATCATATCCTAACGAACAATCTGATGGTGGAGGTGTCATTGGACGTGCTCCAATGACAGTGAATAGCGATCGACTAGCGCTGGTATGACAATACCTTTGACCCGTTTTTTATTTTTATAATAATATTTTATGAAAATAAATTATTTATATTTTAATTATAAGCATAAATTTAATAAAAAATTAATTCAATAAGGATAGTTTTATATTTTTTTTTTATTGATGACAATTTTTGATATTTCACATTTTAGGGGCAAAAATTAGCCTCCAAAAGTAGGTGGTTCTGTGCTTTTATACTTCTTCATTAAATCCCATAGGTTTAGTAAATTACAATAAAACTCTTGAATATTTAAAACCATCAGATAACTTTCTACCATCATTTACCTAATCCACATCACCTAACTTCAATATCTAACGCCGTTTAAGCACAAGCATCAATACTAAGCCATTGATGAAGGCTGTTTTAAGGGGATTTGATTTTTTTTTCTTTTCATTGTTTCTTTTTTTCTTATGTTTAGTTGATTTTTCTTTTGTCTCAACTTTATACAAGAATTGGATATTGGAAGACAGTTATAACATATCTGGCTATATATGTACATATATAGGACCCTCAATAGTGAAGAAGGCGTTGGAAAAATAACTTGATTCATGAATGAATAATAAATTGATGAAATTTAAATCTACTACAAATTTAATTTTGTAACTTATAGATTAATGAACCATTTCAATTTCAATTCCGTAACTTATAGATTAATAAGTCATTATTCAACCGTTATAAATTAAATTTTGAATAGCCATAAATTTTATTACTCCATAAATAGAGGTTTTCTACTCTTTTTGATAATAGAAAAAAGGAAAAACAATTTTCCTCCTCCTTTTTTTTCCACTCTAGATTTATTAGGATTCCAATTGAAAGTGATAGAATTTTTGCACTTATGGTTCTGTTCAAAGTGATATACATTTATATATGTATTATCCCATGTAAAATTAGTTTAATATGATAGAGGCTACGATAAAAAGGGAAAGAGGATGATGTTTTTATAGTGATGATGGATTATTGTTTTTTTTTTTTCTATTTTAACACCTTCAAATTAACAGATGGGGACTGTTTAGATGGAAAATGGGGTGCTAAATGGCACCATTTATTAAGTATTTAGCATTGGATCATTCCACCAACGGTCCAGTATTTGAACTATAGGCCAATAACTGAAAAAACTATTATTGTGTTTGTAATCAAAGCTAGGTGTTTTGTGTGTGTGCACGCACGTGCTATTACTTATAAAATTAAATTGGCAATGTTTCATCTAACTAATTTTCATGGTAAAACATATAATTATCGTATATATTAGTTCTATCTTTTTAAAATTAACTACAAAAAAAATATTTACAATTTCAAAATTTCAAAATTCACTTCATGGATTTGTTGAATTTTCATATAGTTATCCTTGGTAATATGATTAGCAAAGATGGAATAAAAAAAAAAAAAGTTGATAGCAAATTATCTATATTAAATTTAATAATAAGATAAACGTTCATCAAAAGGTATTAAAAAAATAGTTAATTGGTGGTATGCAAGTCAACTAAGACAACTCATTCTAAAATCTTATTAAAAAAATTAAAATTAAAATTGAAGCGGGACTTCCGAGTCCTTATATATATGCGTTTCAGTCCTTAATCTTACATGTATCTTGAAGGTCAATATGAGTCACACCACTAAGATATTTAGTTTCTATACGTTATTTTTCATGCTTAATAAGCTATAGTGCATGATCCGGATAAGTACTTCGATCTAGAACTTAAATATTATAAATAAATTATTTTTAAAGGTATGGGGGACCAAACTAAGCATTACATATGAGAACCTAAATGAAAATTAATTAACTTTTTTGGGGTCAACCACATACTTTTTTCTGTTTTAATTTCTTGGTTTTTGTTGTTTTTAGCACTATACATGTTGTCTTCTAACTTGGAAGCAAGTGGACAGGGGCTCTACTTGTTAATTAATTACTAACCAATTTTTACTCTTCTGAATCTGATCATCACAAGGCGGCTATAAAAATATCTTAAAGCATCTCTCAAACTTCTAATATGAACTTTTTATATGCATAGGAAATTAAGCTTAATTTTTCGCAAATCGTAAATGAAGATATTTAATTCGATTTACAAATATTAAAATCCGAAACATGAACGATATTGCAGGAACTATTACAAATGTTGAATCATAAACTTAGAGATTACAATCAGTAATAGCACATTATCAACATTTCTTCCCTTAATTTGTTGTTCTGTCACTCCCAAAAGGTCTAATGGAAACCAAAACTTCTCCTTTAATAGAGCTTTCTCACTTCCAGTATGCAATGCTGAATATCCACATGCTGTCAGCCATTTTTCAACCATTTTTTTAATTTTTCTTACAAATATTAAATCATTAACTTTGTTAGTAGAGAGGAGATGACTAGATAGGGAGATGTTACTGTACTGCTCTATTGATTGAATGGAAGGATATTATTTTGTAGTTGAGGTTTCAACTAAAAAAAAAAAGGCCCTTATACTCAACTAATACATGGCTCGTGTGTCAAAATCTTTTACATTCAGCTATCTAATCTTGACATTTTACTTTTCTGAATAAATCTCTAATTGAAAATAAGATCTGTAGTTAGAATATTGGACATGCTTTTGCACTGCATAGATAAGGTAGACTCACTTTTGCTTTTGCTAAAATCCCTCTCAGCCATGTAATTATCATTGAGGGTATTCTAAGCTTTTGAAGCTTGTTTTACACTATAGAATGCCTACTTCAACTTGAATGTTTTCTTATTTATTGTTTTGAAAACCTTGAGAGTTTTCCACTTAAATATCCTATTCCAATTTTATACTCGAAAGGGTCAATTCAACATCAATTTGATGCAATAACGAACCTTTTTCGGCTGGCATTGATATGAGAGTTCTTATGGTATTAAAGCAAGCTATCAAGGCAAAGGTTCTATGAAAATGAATCTTGCTTTGTCTTTTTCCATGTTACAATCAGATTGTACTCTCTTCAGAAGACCATTCACTGCATTAACTTCTTTGTCATTTATACCCACAACATGCCATCTTTTCTGTTTTCCTCAACAAAACGTTTTTCTCTTCTATAGGATTTCATTGAACTTCTATCTCATTTCTTCAAAGCTTTGGATCCAAAAAGACATACACTATATCTTTCATATATTTTGCTCAAACTCAACTTTATAGAAGTTAATTTCATTGTTTTCAACTGTTGCTTTCATAACGCGCTGGATGAACTGTTGGGTAGTTACATGTGATCCACATGTGATATAAAATTTATTTGTTTGTGGAGGCCAATATCTCTTTTGGGTTATTTATTCTGTCTGGAGTGTAAATGGTTTTATATTTCTGCTTATATTCTGTGATCAATCGTTTTTTACCACGAATTTTGGAGTTAGATGTGGATGTTGCATGTGTTGTAAGGGTTGGTTTCTCGGTCTTAATTCTTTGGACATTGAAATCTATATGTGGGTTTCTTCATTTTGTCATTGCAAAGCTGTAGCAACTTAAGCCCAGGTTCGTAAAGCTGGTGGAAGCATGTGGGGTTTTAATAAGTTTATGTAGGTCATTATATTTCAGGTTCACATATTGATGTTCAATGTCGAAAATAAATAAGTAGATTTAATTATATAACATTTTAATTGTTAGTAGGCTACTAAAGTTATTATCAATGGCACAAAAAGTTTCTGGATTATGCTTATAATTGGACGCTTGCATTTGTGTTTGTTGGTTGAAGTTGTTTTTAGTTGAATGAGAGTGAGTTAATTTAAATTTAAAGGGCAAGTGAAGAGTATTAATGTATTAATTCAGTTTTATTTTTTGTGATGGACAGATTTGAGGTATTTATGTGTTGTGAGCTCATAGGAAGTGGACACTCACATCATACGGAGTAACGTTGTTGCTTGTTGTGCAATCTGTGGGGTCCATTGATATATATAGGATCTGCTTCTAGCGGTTCATTGGTTTATAAGAAGAATAATTGAAGTGTTGTAGAAGTGATACCACAAAAAATGGCTGTGCCTGTTTCATCTTTTGATACTGAACGAATTGGTTTATATATATACACACATATACACACATTACAATTTTAGAAATATGCCATGTTTAAATAAATGAGAATTGGGTTGGATTATGGTAGTGGGCTTGTGTTGGAAAATTATGCACGGTGAGTCTAGCTCGTCTCAAAATTACGCACAGTGTGAAAGTTTCGGGCATAATCGTCAGACTTACCAAAACCCAATTCCACTTGATGTTGTTGATGGGGTGCAACGTGACAGGGGATGATGTTTGTCAAAATACGCAGCGAGTATTTTTCTCTATGTAATATTATTTATTTGCTCTAAGGGATGTAGTGTATTGATTTTATTCCATTGAAGGCTAGTTTAAATGAATAAACTTTCATTTATGTGCTCTTTGTCAATTTATAAAACATTCATTTATATGCTTCGTCAATGTATAAAACATTGATGTATTAAACATTCATTTAAATACTTCGTCAATGTATAAAACATTCGTGTATTAAGCACGAATTTATGTGCTTTGTTAATGAATTAAATATTCGTGCATGAAACACGAATTTATGTGCTTTGTCAAAGTATAAAATGTTCATGTATGAATAGTACTTGACGACGTATGTTAACAATATCTTTTCTTAGGTATATGTTCTAACATGACTTGTTAAGTTGTTAATCACATTATCTTTAATAGGACCAATTAGAGGCCACATATGTATAAATATTGTATATGTTATTGAGTTATTGGATTTTTTTTAGTGGATTATTTAAATTATAAGTGTTATCAATGTTAACTACAAATTGTAAGTAGAGATCTTTTATTCAGAGGATGCACATTAATGACGCATATTCTTTGAACTTATATACTAGTTGCATTGCTCTTTTGAATTAGTTTCCCAAAGCAGCAATGAACTTAAAAAAAAAAAAGGAGCAAAAAGTATTGCAACAAAGTAAAGAACAACTAGATATAGCTTCTAAAGATAAGTATCGTAATATTCAACTAAATTACTTATTAGCATAAAGAGAAAAAAATACAATTGGTCATGCCTAAATGTTATAGTATTCAGAAATCATATGGAGAACATGGCAAAGAGTTTTGTTTTGAGAAACTTGGCATTAATCTTTCTTCTTGCATGCTTATTGCTGGATTCAACACACCTTAGAACGTATTAGAATTGGCAAAAATAATTGATTACTTTTGTTTCTTTGTTCAATAACCATTTTGAAAGATATGAAAACTGAAAACTAATTATTTTATACAAAATTTATCATCTGTTCTATCCATTTTTTTTTTTTTACTTAAAGTTAAGGACTGAAACACATATAAATAAGGATTCTGAAGTCCCGCTTCAAATTTAATTTTAATTTTAATTTTTTTAATTTTAAGTAAAAAAAATTGGATACAACGGATGATAAATTTTGTATAAAAAATAATTAGTTTTCACTTCTTATGCTACAAACTTGAAGCCTTTGTAACACATGCCAACAATTTTGAAATTACATACACGGATAGAAATGCTAAAAACACCATTTAATCAAATTAGAACCTCCAGCAACTAATTGATTCCCATCCAAACCGAATTAATGTCATATATGTATTCAAAAGTTTGAACGGTCATAAGATTATTTTCCTAGGAAACTTTTACTAAATCATAGATACTTAAGATTATTTTCCTAGGAAATTTTTACTAAATCATAAAACTAAAAGTTTCATAATATAGTTATAGTTATCGGACTTCAAATGATCAAATGTCTTCAATATGAGTAGATACAAGGACAACAGATGTTTCCCAGTGTGAAAACTTTTATTCCCCTATTGAATATAACATGTTTAATGAAATTCGTACATTCAATGATAAGAAAAAAAGTGAAACACATCTTTTAAACATGTGGCTGATAGTGGTGGTACATTAAGAATGTTAAAGAACATAAATAGCACTCAAGAGCAAATTCACCACCCAAAGACAGACTGTTGAATCTGATACTACATGGTAGTAAATATCAAAGTAGAACAAATAAAGGCCACCTTTAGCATCTATGCACTCAACGTATCTAATTGAATAACATTGTAATGAACACAACTAACAGATGCTTACAAACATTCACAGCCTGAAGGAAAGTGTTTTTGATGTGAACAACGCCGCGTGCAACAATATACCAGCCTGGGGAAAATAAATGGTGAAACACTCACGTTTCTCTGAGAGACTCTACCACCGTGCAGTGCAGTCATCATCTAAAGCCACACGAAGTTAGGTACAACGATGCTCATACTTTTTTCCACCAGCGCGTCGTGGCCATTCCCCTATGGTCGATGACAAAGAAGACGAAACGGTTTCTAGTGCAGTTTGGCTTCCTGGGTTTCTGCTGAGATAAACTGTTGAAAATTTACTGCTAGTCTAATAAAAGGACGTTACTTATGATTTATTAAAACTTCATTTTAATAGTCATCAGGTAAGCTGCCCGAGTTAATAATTCACCGTCTTTATGTAATTAAGCCAAATATTCATATAAAAAAACGGGAAATAGAATCCCAAAGTGCAAAGATAGAGCTAGTTGATATTTGTTGTCAAATATTTGTTCATTACTGGTTCCTTAATTTGGAAATTGAGACAATTCGATAGTGGCAAAATGGTTCCATTTATGTCATAATTGTATGATAGAATTAGATATTACGAAGTAAACCTCTTACTAATAGAGAGTGTCAATATTGTCAATAATATTATTAAATTAGTGATAAAATTATTATAAATAAATGAAAAAAGGAGCTTAAATCAATCAAATCAGAGGCGGACATACACTTAACCAGGGGGCCCCGTGCCCTCACTGAAATTTGAACTTCCTTTACACCCCCTTAGGTTTCAACTATCGTAAATGTACCCTTATATAAATATTGCTTCATTTTAACAAATATGTTTTCATATAGAAATTATCTCATATTAACAATTATACCTCATGCCATTGTATTCATCTTTAACTTTAAATGTTGTTTCTATTAAAATTTTTCATTTTATGTTATTATATGATTGAAATATCTATATTCATATAATTTATTTAGAAAGTATTTACAATATAGATAATCATAATGGATTTGAGGGATTATTTGTAGTATATATACTACATCAATATAAATTTTTATAAATATTCTTTGAACTCAATTCAGCATTAATGTATTAATTTACTAAAAATCTTAACTTTAAATAATCAAACAGTACAAAAAATTAAAGTTTTTAGCTATAGAATATTGAAATCCAAATAGTAAATATGAAATGTTAATACAATATTATTCAAAACATATTAATTAATTATAATCAAAACACTTTGAATATATATGTGTGTGTGTGTGTGTGTGTGTCTTATAAAACTTTTTCAAACTATAATATCTTAGTTTAGACTTGTACATACACAGGCACAAGTGTGCACACACATATTAAAAAATAAAAAAATAAAATCTAATTTTTTTATCTGACAATTATTTTAAATATAATTAAGTATTAATTATCATATTTAGTCATGTATTTAGTTTAATTCATGTTATTGTGTCGTTTATTAGCTGACATTCACATTATGTGTCACTTACGAAGTACATATGTGTCATTCACATAAAACTTGATTGTGTCGTTTTTTGGCCGACATGTAACTTTGTACATATATAATACGTGTCGGCCTTAATTTAGAATTCAAGCCAACATGTATTATATATTTTTTATTTTTAGAAATCTGATTTTATATGTGTATATATATACAAGAACACCTAGATAGCAAAAACAATTCATCCAAATAATAAATATTTATAACTTACCAATTTGAGCGCAAATTTTATGAAAGTAATGCAATAGGATTAAAGTTAGATTAAAGAAGATGCAAAAACGTGGTAGATAATCAATAGTCAAATTTTAAAGCCTATCTGCATCCAACAAAGTAAATTATAGCCATGTAAATGTGCAAAATTAAATGCCATAATGATGTTGATATTGTAGAATGCAAGCAAGCTAAATTGTTAGACAAATTGGAACATGATGTATTAGAGATAAATCTATAAACAATCACAGCCCAAAGGAATTTCCACTTCAATCCCAAGGACTATTATGTTGCAACATCGCCTAATGATTGAATGCAAGCAGGCCGGTGTCCAAACTATTATACCATCCAATAACTTTTCAATCAAAATACTCAAATATATTAATTTAATTTGTGCAAAAGAAATAATCAGTTCATGTCTTTACACACCATCGTTTTGAGTACTTTCAATAGCAGCTTTCATCACATTAATATTTTTACGAGGTGCAACTCCCTTGTCAAAAAAGTCCAATCGCTCTTTAACTTGCTCACGAAGTTTCTCTCCAAAAGCAGTGGTGTTGCTCTCTGCAATACGAGTAAATAGAGTTAATTTAAAAGACAAAGAGCATGTGTATGATAAAAAGATATTAGATAAGATAATACTTAATCAGAAGTTCAATCTACCTGCAAAACAATCAATGCGAGATGCACTTCAAAATTAACTACAATATACCAAAGCAAAATTAACCAACAACTACAAACACAAGAGGCAAGATAAGGTCCAAATACCAGCAAAGCTAAATGACAAAAACTTCAACCACTAGCATTTGAGTTGTGTCAACACTACAAGAAAAATGACCATATTTGGAGGTCAAAGAAAAGACACTAATGGCACCGCCAAATATAGTTTATTCGGCGGCCGGTCAAAATGAAAAATATATTAATAATCATATTTGTCACATAAAGGAGCCAAGTATAGTAATATAAAAACCGTAGAAAAATGTCATATTTGTCGGTTTTTATTGTCAAATTTGGTATCTTGTAACGGTTACATTTTTAATTTCAACATATCTGGCGCTTTTTTGCCCAATTGATATGGTTTTGTGATGGTTAAATTTTTTGAATTTTGTCATATTTGGCACTTTTTGCTTGATAAATATGGTTATGTAACGATAAAATTGTTTGAATCATATTATATTTGGTGCTTTTTGTCTAATAAATATGGTTATGTAACGATAAATTTTTTTGAATCATATCATATTTGGCGCTTTTTGCCCGATAAACATGGTTATGTAGCGATAAAATTTTTTTAAATCATATCATATTTGGCACTTTTTGCCCGATAAATATGGTTATGTAACGATAACATTTTTTGAATCATATCATATTTGGTACTTTTTGCCCGATAAATATGGTTTTATAAAGTTATTTTTTTTAATTTTGTCATATTTGGCGCTTTATATTCGAAAAAAAAAGTTATCTATCTTTTTTATACATGAATATAAGCCTTAATATAAGTCAAAATATGGAAGCAGTGAGAAAAGAAAAAGAAATGAATAACCTAACAATGCTTTGGATCAAGTATTATTTTAATAGATTGCTTGAGACAATCATCCCATCGGCCAATATTCTGCATGTCAAAAGCAAGCAAGAAAATCCAAAGTGATTCCATTTTAACACTGTTTATAGTAGCTACTAATATTAAGGCCATATTTAACCCAACATCACTCATCATGTTCATGAAAGATGTTAGTATATCTCCAACATAATCAGCAAATTCAGGGCACTTAGGCAGTGCAAACGAAAAAAGCATATTTACATTACTGATTATTTTAGCTAAATCAGATCATAAATCTAAAGCATATGAAGGAACAATCTACTAACACACCTGTAACTGAACCATAAATACATTATACATATTAATATATTGCACATCGTAGAAATCCCCGAAATTAAGGGCTGCAACCTGCAGATATCAGAAAACAAACAAATAACAAAATACAGAATTAAAATATAAATATACTTTCTCAAAATTAAGTCATTTTATAGAACCAAAGAAAAAAAAACACCAAAAATTGTACCTTCGTTAAACATTGGAGTGTGAGATTCCTATATGGTTTGAACCTGGTATGACCCTATAGACTAATATAGACTGAATTGAGGATAATTGAGGAATTTGCTTCTTTTTTTTTTTTTGTCATTTAGCCTGGATATGAAAAGAGACTAATGCAAACATGGCAGATAATGAAGCAAAAAAAAAAAAAAAAAGAAGCTAACCTTTGCCGATTTAAACAGTTCATCAACAACTTCAGACAGAGTTGGATGCGCATGAACGACATATTTTATATCCTGATTGGTTTCAAAAAATAAACTAGTTACTGTGTTGCTAAAAACATTCCATGGAATTTTAAGAAAAACAACAGATTATAATAGCACTATTTCTAAGCTCATTAGTGCACTTCAAAGGTCAACAACTATAACAGGAGGTAGTGGCTCAAGAACAAATTTCAGGTTCAAAATAATCTTTCCAAGTTCCTGGAATGAATCATGCTTTAGGCGAGGCACATAACATAGTAGTTTTGGCAAAGAATGCCCACTTGAATACATGTCCCTAATGCAATTGCATTAGTTGCTTCATGGATTAGGTCCACAGCATGCAAACCAAGAATATGAACTCGAAGAATTTTACCATTGTCCGATCTGTATATTAACTGGATGAAGATAACATGGCCAGCAACAAAGGAAGTTAGTGAGATATGAACAGAGTCAAAATAAATTGAAAATTATGGGTGTAAACTTGTTGAAAATATAAAGCAGTATCTATAGGGTGATTTTCATGGTTGTAACAAAGATTAGCAATAAGACGAAAGACAATTGCATTTCATTTTAATACCTTATACTAGTACAACAATATAAAGATCATAAAACTTCCGACACATTTTGGAGTTCATGAGTAGACTTATGTTCATTACCAATAACAAATGGTAACAAGAGAGAAAAGGAGGATATAACAAGTGGAAGAAAAAAAGCATTAAAGTGAATAGAGGGTCCTCAAAAACACAAAAATGCTTTACCACCACTCGAATTTGTGTCACAAATCACACTAATTAATATGTTTTGAGTTTCCATAGTTATCATCTCATTTTTTATTTCCTTTGTCCCACTTATTATCCAAAGGAAAAGATTGTAAAATGTATATATATTCATTTTTAAAGTGCCAATGATTACTAAGCTTGATGTAATGAATGGACTAAATTAATGCACAAATGGCAATAATAATCCTCCATATTTTTCCATCTTAACCAATGCATTACTCACATGAAAGTACCACACAGTGTAGCACCTAGGCATTCATTTAGGAATCAGGAGGTCTCCTAATTTGAGACTTTTTATCAAATCATTAAAAATAGAAATTTTCCATTGGATGGAGGACATCTTGAAAAGATGTTTCAAATGTCATTCAATAATGAAATTGTCACAAAAGAATAATACACAAAGAGAAGGTTTAGAATAGTACCTTGGCAAGCCCTTTCTCTTCATTTTCTGCCAGGGCCTTTGTGTTAGCTTTGAAACTTGTCTTGGCCACGCTTATTTCAAATCCCTCCTTTTCAGCCTTTTCCCTTGCTTGAGGCTGTGAATTTGAAGTCAAAATTTGAGAAATTAAAATAAAAACACAAACTCATATTTCATAATTTCTTTATTATTATTATTTTGTTTAATACAAAAAGGGAAAATACAAAACTTATGTCAAACAGGTCAAACAATGTGTGACAACATTTAATAAAATAGGATGTGCTCATAAGCATAAACATTCACCTCTGTCAGTCCAACCATAATTTTAGAATTTAATTTCTTAGATTGTTCGGTCTCATATTCAATTCCAGTCTCAAATAAGAGCTATTTAAGTTTCAAAGTATCTTTAACTTTATAATCTAGTAATTTCTTAGACTCAACATCTCATTTTTGGATTTTTTTTGGTCCATGACTCCACGTTTTGCTACACATTGCACCCATTCAGATTTTGAGTGTAAAGGCTTAAGCGAATGATCAGGAATGAAACTTTAAAGTTCCTTTCAAATTTATTTGTGGCCAAATTAAAGCCTTGATGCACAGTTTTCCAGTTTCTGTTCTTTGGCATTTCTTCTTAGATTATGTTTATCTTAAGCTCATTTATTTCTAAATTTACTTGAATTACAATAGAGATCTTTTACATAATTATCTCTAATATTGAATCAAGCTACTGAGAAGTTAATACATCACTAATTTCTCAGTATCATGGAATCTATTATTACAAATGAACATCTCAAGGGTTCATAAAATCAATAATGAACAAGATAAAGTAGTACAATGAAATAAAAAGTTGCAATAGTTTTAGATCTGGTGAAACTAAAATAACAAAATATGCAAGCAGTTGTAGTTCTTGTCAAACTACAATAAACACAATCAGTTTCAGTTTTGATGAAACTAAAACTACAAAAATTCATGCAGATCCATATCTAGTCCCTATGAAATTAAACAAAAAAAATTCAAGGTATAAAATTGTGGAAAGAGATGATTATACCTTAATCATATGATAGCACACCACCAAAGAACATAATAGTGATAGAGTTATAGAAAAAAAATGCTTCTTTTTCCAACAAAACTTGGCAAATAATAACAACAAAAATGAAATTCAAGCTATCCTGAATTCTTGTTATAAGAAAGCCCTTCAAAATTAAAAAAAAAAGTTAACAGAATAGGTCGTAAAGAAACCAAGGTATTATAAACTAAGAAGCTGACAATAGCTTCTAAAAGTTTCAAGTTTTTCATTATTTGGAAGGTACTACAAAAATAAAATAGATGAACAACTCAAAACATCCACAATTCCTGCCCATAGAGTATACCATACTCAATTATCGCTTTAAAAGCTATCCAGAATTCATAATCCAATATCTTTTTGCAGAGTTATAGCTTTAAAAGTTGTAATACTAGGTTGTTTTTTTTCCCATTAAATTAACTATAACATTATATTATAATGTTTCTCATTCTTTGCTTTACAATTAGAATCTACAAAGTTGAAAGTGAATGTTAAAAGGGAAGAAATAGAGAGAGAGAGAGAGTGATAAGTGTCTATTTATGTATTACTTTCATATCAATTTGTCCATGTTTCCTTGCTATATTCCTTGGTATTTTTATGGTTTTGTGTGGTTTTGATGTTTGTAGGAGTTTTGGAGCAACTTGCACAAAAATGGAGTAAAACCCTTCATTTTCACCTCTGCTAGTCAACCATCTTCTCGGATTTAATTGTATTGATATACAATGAACCCGATGACATATTATATACCGTTGGAAAGCTCTCGAAGTCTATTTTCTGGAGAAATTTACGGTTTATAAATCCATTCAGTGTACCAAAAGTTGTAATCAAAACAGTGTGAGAAGTATAGAAATGTAATTCCACAAATCACTGTAGCATGTATAATACGGGACACTGTAGCAGGTTACTGTAGCAGAGTATTTAAACACATTTTAGGGTTTTATTTTGATAACTTGAAGAGGGGAGAACGTGGAGGAGGCTTCAGCTCTGGAATTCTTTCATCTCTTGGAGTTCTTGAAGGAGAAAGGAAGCTTGGAAAGAGAAAGAACTACAATCCAAAGAGAATTACATCAAATTTGCTAAGTTTTTCCCTTCCCTTTCATTTTCTGGAATGTCTCCATGTTGTATTGTATTTACCATGTTCTTAAACAAGTGTAACTGAATCTGAATTGGTTGAGGGTGATTTCAAAGCCCCTGATATGGATTTTGTGAGTTAATTATGCAAGAAGTTGTTATCCAATTCTCTAATTGAAGTTGCTTGTATTTTCCCATATCCAATGCTTATGATTGCTTGCTGATTGTATTTGGAATGGCCAACTGAATATAATCTGGTTGTTGTCTATTGCTAGAGTAGAAATCTTGATCCGTAATTGTCTTGAATTTCTAATCCTTAGTAGCAAAATTGTGATCAGAGATTGCCAATTGGAGAATACAACCTAAGTTAAATAATCCGAGCTTGTGTGTTTATTACTTAGATCAACCTATCTTTCTTATCGTAATGCATCCATTGAATTAAATTTAGAGAGCTTGTTCTAGGTTGTTTAATGGATAGAGATTAAATAAAGAGCCTGTTTTATTTACAACAAAGTAAGGAAAGATTGGGATAACAGAGCTTGTTGTTATCTACGGTTGATAATTTCAATGGTGTAATTAGATGATAATTTCAATGTTGTGGTGGAGAATGATCCCTTAACCAGATTTCTGTCATTGATTAATTCCCATTTCAATTAAGTTTGTATTGTGTTATTCATTAATTACCATCGTATTCAGTTTTTCATCCAGTTAATCAACCAACAAAACCCCCCATTTAGTTAATTGTTGCTGGAAATAACAAATTCAATTAGAATCAATCCTCGTGGGAACGATATATTACTTATCACTTTATTACTTGTGCGACTAGTATACTTGCTAGTTTCGAACGCATCAAGTTTTTGGCGCCGTTGCCGGGGATTGATTTTCTAATCGATTTGTTATTTTCTTTTCATTGTTGATTCATATTTTTGTTTGTTTTTCTTTTTGATTGTTTGTGTTTAGACGACATGGCAGTAAACCTTCTATCCCAATTCAAGTGGCGGATTGAGCCACAACTACCAGGAGAGAAATGAGGTAACGCACTCTAAAACAGGATACAACAACTTTTGGAGTTAACTTCTCTTGTGGAAAACATGGCTGTAGGACATATGCAGAAATCTTATGCATGTGAGGTATATTCTACCATGGAGAATCCAATCGACATGTATCCAACTTTGCAAGGAGATATGGAACAAGCCAATGCCATGGATGGATTTCCAGGACAAACAAGGCAATGGTATGATCCATTCTCTAACACTTACAATGCTGGATGGGAAGATCACCCTAATTTCAGTTATTGGAATTATCAACCAATCATCCCAAATGCCATACCAAATCGGCCACAAGGTTTTAATCAACCTAGAGTGCAGCAACCATTTCAAATGCAACCACCACCAATGCCAAAACCAGCACCACAACCAGCTCCAGAAAACTCAGGTATGTCACTCCAGGATATTGTTAATGAACTTGCAACTAACACAATGCAATTCAAGCAGGAAACTGGGGCAAGTATCCAAAACCTGGCAAATCAAATGGGACAATTGGCCACTAGCATGAGCAAATTCGAGGGCCAAGGCTCAGAAGAATTATCTTGTCAAACGGTGATCAATCCAAGAGAGAATTCTTGTGCGATAACTTTACAAAATGGAGAGCAATTAGATTTCCTGCCAAAGAAATCACAAACTGATGAAGGAGATGACACCACTTCCACCATGAACAAAACACTGACTTCTCAGGTAAATCCTATAACTCCCATTCCTTCATATGTTTCTCCTCCACTTTTTCCTAGTAGATTTGCAAAATCGAAGGAGGAACAAGAACAAGAAATCCTGGAAACTACTCACAAAATTGAGGTAAATATACCAGTTCTAGATGCTATCAAGCAAGTACCTCATTATACAAAATGTCTCAAGGAGTTATGCACCAGCAAAAGAAAGTTAAAAAGAAATGAGAAAGTAAGTGTGGGGGCTCCAAAGTGCAAAGATCCAGTTGACGTTGTTGATTCTTTGCCACAACAATATTTTGAGTTAACTTGCAAGAATGGATTGGATGTAGCTATTAGTGAGCACATAGGGACAGAAAATTCTAAGGAATCAAAAATTTTGATACAAGTGTCTAAAGAAGTGAAGGAAGCTCTGGCAAGCTTAGAGGAGACTATAGCCATAACCATAAGCAGGTATGATGTTTCGTATATTGAATTGTCTTTATCTAATGAGAAACTTCTTCATTCTGTGATGAAGGCCAATACCGTGGAGCTTAAGTCCCTTCCAGATCATTTGAATCATGGATTCTTGGGTGAGAATGGTACTTTGCCAATTATAATAGAAATGAGCCTTGCACCAATACAAGAAGTGAAACTCGTCCAAGTACTTAGAGATCACAAAACGGCTATTGGGTGGACAAGTGCTCACATCCAAGGCGCAGCCATATGCGTGCACTATTTCTTGTGGAAAGAAGGATCCAAGCCCACTAGTGAAGCACATCAAAGATTGGATCCTCCCATGATGGAACCAACGTCGGGCTGAGGACGTTAAACCAAGCGCTTATTGGGAGGCAACCCAATATTTTTTTTTGAAAAAAAAAAAGAAAAGAAAAATAAAATGAGGTAATAATGATTGATTTTTGTGTCTCGAGGAGATTCCTTTCGTAGGCCATCAAATTGATCAGGTTTTATCTCTCTTTGCCATCTGTCTTATTTGTTTTTTATATTTTTTTTACTTGTTTTTTACTTTTGTTTGCTATTGTGTTGTTATCTCTTTTATGTGTCTTTAGTTTCATTTCTGCTCTTTTCTTTTCTTTTCTTGTGTTTAATTTGATTATTCCGTGCTTCGAGTTCAGTTGTGCAACATCTTGAGGAAACATTCAAACGGGAGTTGAAGCCATTGTTCGAAGGTTTGAAACGTGCATATCTGGGAGAAGAACAAACTCAATCGCATTATCGGTATATCTCTCCTTTTCTTCTCTTCAATGGATGCTGATATCTTTCTATCGAACCTTCGTAAATATTTCCCTTCACTTCCTCAAAATGCTGTGTTTAAGATTTATAAAGTACGGATGACTAGACTTTGGGCATTGATGCTCCTAAATGTGCCTGCTGATATCCGATGGCTTATCGAAGCCAAGGTGAGATTGTCCGGTGAGCCGGACATTAATCTCGCAAAATACATGCCTGGTCTAGGAAAGAGCTACTACACCAAGAGGCGAAGAGCGAAAAGGTTACAAGTATGTTATAAATGTGCTAGATTGAATTGTAACCAGACTTATCGTTCATTAGGTTTTGTGTCCAGAAATAGAGAAGATAAACTGTCATTTATTAAGAATGGTCTGAGTAATGAGTCACTGGATAATGTGTTTATTAGCTCTTGAGTGCACATTCTTGTGTGAAATCTTGTTCAGCGTGAATGATGCTAATTTATGGAACATATTCGATGATGAATTGCAATGTATTGTATAGTCTAGGGAATTATGATAGTTAAGTACGATCCACTGTTATGGGCGCAAGTCATAAGAAAAACATAGATTAGGAAGCAAATCCACCGACTACATCTAGAAGAGCGTTCAAGCGTTACTGGACGCGTATATATACGAGAGGAAGATTGTGAGGCCACATCAACAACATACTTGTAGATTTGAATGTGTGTTGTCTGTTGTACGAAATCTGCATCACTTTTTCTTATTGTTTGTGTAGTATATCTGATTTATCAATGTTGTTTTTGTGTTTTTGTTGTTTATAGTGATTAGTGCGCTTGTGTATTCAATTTTCAGCTTTACTTGTTAACAAACCTATATGACTATACCCATGTCATAAGCACACGTGGAGACAGGTGTGGAGGTTTTGTCAGCCTCCGCCGAAAGTATATCTTTACTTTTCATGCTTCACGTGGGAGACAAGTGTGGCGGTTTTGTCAAACCCCGCCGAAAGTATATCTCCATTTTTCATGTTCACGTGGGAGACAAGTGTGTAGGTTTTGTCAAACCTCGCCGAAAATTATATCTCCATTTTTCATGTTCACGTGGGAGACAAGTGTGTAGGTTTTGTCAAACCTCGCCGAAAGCAATCTCATTTTTTAAATCGTGGGGTGATAATCTGCATCGAGAAACCCCCACCGAAATTATGTCCCCATGTGTCAAATTTGAGAGTTTTACGTGTGTATATATCCATTCTCCATATTTTTAAATGTCATTATTATAACCTGTCTTGCACTTGAAAAGCATATTACCTAACGTGCATCATTGTCTTATACAAGGTTAGAGCACTTGTAGAAATGGAGAAAACACCAATTCGGCGATTCCAAAATATATGCGTATTTTGTTGATCGCAATTTGATAAAGATGGAGAGTTTACAACAGCAGCTCTTGATCTTGGTAGGACATTAGTTGCGAGGGGTATTCATTTGATTTATGGAGGGGGTAGTCTTGGGTTAATGGGGTGTGTGTCGATAGCTGCATCCTTAGGAGGAAGTAAAGTTCTCGGCATTATCCCTAAACCATTAGCTGTGCGAGATATCATAGGCACCACAATGGGGGAAGAGTTACAGGTCTCTAGCATGCATGAGCGTATTGCACATATGGTCATTAAATCTGATGCATTTATAGCTTTGCCCGGTGGTTATGGTACATTAGAGGAGGTATTTCAAATCACCTCTTGGGCACAGCTAAACATCCATCGGAAACCCATTGGTTTGTTAAATGTCAATAATTTTTTTTTTATGGTTTGTTGTCTTTTCTTGATCAAGCAGTAGAAAAAACTTCATCTCACAGTCAGCGAGGCAAATCCTGGTTACAGCTTCAACTGCAGGGGAGTTAATTGACAAATTACAAGAATTCGTCTATTCGCCTGATTCAACAATGGCTCAGATAGATTGGTTTGGAGAAGGCAATAAAAGGCATAGACTGGATTTAACGCTCCATCTGTAATCTCTATCTATTGCTTTGCTTCGTTTTTGTTTACTTTCTTTTTAGTGTGTTTATTTGAGATTTTTTATGTCATTTCTTTTGAGTTTTTTTCAGGTTATTTCTTTCGCCCTAGGTAATATTTTCTAATCATGGCTTTTAGAGTGGTGGCTTAAAAAGTTTAGTTCCTCTTGTAACGCATTCTGGATCTCTTTAATCCATAATGGTTGAATAAGGAGGCTAACTTCTAAACTTTTTAGACCCATTCTAACTTACTTGTTTGTGTTTGTTGATTTGTTGGACTTTATTATTTTCTGAGTAAGTTTAGTTTTATGTAATTTCGAGTTGTTGTGTGTTTTTGTCTTTATCAGTTTCGATTTAAAAAAAAAAACCATTGTGGAAAAACCTGAGAATGGCAGAATATGGGGTTTCCTTAACTCTTGAAACGCATTCTCTCCAAATAAATCTGTAGTTTGTTTATTTCATGTTGTTGAAGTGTCTTGTTTCTCGTTTTATTCTTTCATAATAAAGGTATATAGGCTGAAAACCTTAAGTCTGCGGGCTACTGGTCCTAAGGATTGTTGAAATATACAATCTTGACTCAGGTGTAACAACGCCACGTACCTCTTTTCTTGAATTTTGTGGGTCAATGATAAGATAATGATTGAATTAAGAATAAATCTTGGAAAATGATAAATGATGCATGGATTTGTGTGCTTGAAATGTTTATTGGTTTTCGCTTTGCTTTTGATTCCTTGCGCAACATTGAGCACTGAGCTATTATCACTGAGTTATTTGTTCACTTAGAGAAAGTTTATGCAATTTAAATGTTTCTTCAGATTTCAATGAATTCTAGAACTTGTTTGATGGTCACTCAAGGCGAAATCCTAGGCTGTGCAACATTGGGGAAATGATTTAGGCCATCTTTGGACCGTTTGAGCCTTAATAGCCAACCTTGACAGAAATTGATCCCTAGTACCCCTTTGAGCCGCTGTAAGCCTTTTTCTTTGTTAACTCACTAAAAGATTTC
>SNVD02014032.1:0-87876 GCA_013180625.2 Boswellia sacra | reverse complement strand
ATATATAAACTAGTTAATTATATTTCTTTAGCCATCGACTTTTGTTGCTTAAATATTATAATTGTATCAGTGGCTTCTTTCTTTGGTTTTGACAGGTGAAAAATCACTTTCACTTCTTTTTGTGGATTGAAAAGCGAGTGCTCTTCTCATCAAACTATTCCGATAAATGAATATATGAAATTTAATTGATTATTAAACATGATAACTAGGCAAATAATTAATCAAAGGTACGTAGATACGAAGTTAATTTTGTTTATTTTATTGTATATTATGTTTCTCTACCAAAAAGAGAGAAGCAAACATTTTCCAAACTGAGAGGGGTATCACTTTCTTAAACCTTAAAATTAAGTTACTTCAACTTACGTAAAATTTAAACCTAATGCATTCTTCTCAATTAGAAAAAGGGCACCAAAATACATCCACGCCACATGTCTAATCGTTTTTTTTGGTTTTAATTTTAATCTAATTTATGTCATGGTAAGATGTATCTTTAATTATATCATATGGTTAATATATGATGGTTTAAAATGGGTTGAAGTGCATGTTTTAGTATTACATTCTCACACCTAACCAACACTAGCTAGTCTTGAAATTTTTTTTGATAAATAAAGACCATTCAAAATTGTTTAATGTTCGTTAATTCCTTGTTAGGTAAATTCATGTTAAGTACTGAAAATAATTTTCCATCAAATAAATACCAATTTTTTTAAAAATATTAAGATCGATTAATTGAATTTTAAGAAATTCTAAACCTCGTTTATATTTTCTGGAAAATCATTTCTTTCTCTAAAGAGTTTTAAATTTTTTTTTCTGTCAGTATATTTCATCAAATGCATTGCTTACTACATTTTTCAGTTTCAGATAATTGTCCAGAATTTACCAAATTTGTTCTTAGCTTATGAAGATAACATATATATCCAATTTTTTTATTCTTATTTTTCACAAAAGTTGAAAAGTCAATACCAACCTTAGATTCTTGAGATCTCATTTATTGTCATGTTATTTGGGTCAAAATGTAGACTAGATTCCATGAAAATAATAATAAAAATAATCACAAATTAAACTTTCCTCCACAAAGCTTTCAGGAAAAAAAGTCAAGTTTTTAAATTAATAACAAAATGTAAGATCCATGCACTTTCTATAATTCATCTTATATATTTATTTTGAGTTTGTATTTTACTAGTTCTCTATGCTTCAATGTTTAAGTTTGATCAACTCTGTTCTTTATAATTAGTTTAAATAAACAGTATATTTATAAAAATATATCTAACTAAAAACATTGAGAAAAAAATACTTATAAAATTTTTTTCTGAAAATTGTTATCTCTGACAAACACTTAAAACAAATTAATTGTATGTGTTTTATTTGAGATTTTAAGATTAATTTAGAAAAGATGTTAATGATAAAAAAAATATCTATTTTTATTTCAACTAGAACTTTAATTTCATACTATTATTAGTACTTTTGAGTTAAAAAAAGATGTTAGTGCAAAAAAATATCTATTTTTAATTCAACTACAACTTTAATTTCATACTATTATTAGTACTTTTGAGTTAAAAAAAGATGTTAGTGCAAAAAAAATCTATTTTTAATTCAACTGCAACTTTAATTTCATACTATTATTAGTACTTTTGAGTTAAAAAAAGAAAAGAAATAGAAAAGTCTTACTTCAAAAATTTAAATAGGTTCACCTTACCGGGAAGTTAGCCATGTTCTTTTAAATAATATCTAGCGACACTCATTGACAATAACTATCTATAATCATCAAATCCCCATAATGGAATAATATTATAAAGGGAGATAAAGAAATCTGGTAAATCCATATCTTATCGTTAAGTTGGTAAATCAAGGCAGGCACTCCAATCTATATACTAGGGGTGTTCGTCGGTTTGGATCCGATGAATTTAGTTAATAACCAATCCAATCCAATGATGATCGGTTTAGAGATTTTTCAATCCAATTAAAGATTGAAATCCAATCCGATCCGATTTTAAAAAAACATCATCCAATCCGATTCAATCCGATCCAATCCGAACTTTAAAAAATTTAGAAAAGAAAAAGTCTCATATAATTCAATAATAAACATAAGTTATTATATAATAATAATGATAGCATAAAGTTACCAAACAAATTAACATATTGGTAAATCTTAATATAATAAATAAAAATTTATTTATCAATTGATTAATGTTCCTAACTAAAAACAACAATAAAAATTCAAATCATTCCAATACAAATATTTTACTTTAAATAAATTTATAGGACTACATGCAATAAGCTACCTTGCATAAAATGAAACTTGGAAAAATTTATTATTACATAGTTGTATTAAATCAATGTCATCTATGTATATTAAAGAATGCCTTGCAAACATAAATAAATAATTAATAAGTAACTAATATTTTTTATATTGAGATAAATATAATTGACATGAAAAAACAATTCATGAAATAAAATAATGATAACTAAATTATATTTATATTTTCTAATTACACATAGCACAGATGCATTACATCAATGATTATCATATGTTAATTTTAATTTTAGATATTACATAGTTAATTTTATTATCTATTATTTGGGTTGGATCGGTTTATAATGGATTTTTATAATAGGATTCGTTATCCGATCCAATTAATTTGGTTTTTAAAAATTTCAATCCAATCCAATCTGTCAATTGATCAAATCTAATCAAAATTGGATCGGTTTGGATTGGATCGATCAGTTTGGACAGATTGGATTAGATTTTGAACACCCCTCCTATATACTATCCAAGTACAGAAGGTGTGGTTACGATACAACTAATGTACCGGTGCTGCACCTTATAAAATTGTGTAAAAGTCGGTAAATTAATGTGTAAAAATAATAAATGACATGTAAAAATTATAAATGAATGTGTGTAAAAGTTGTAATACAATTTTTACATATTCATTTACAACTTTTGCACACTCATTTATAATTTTTACAAACTCATTTACAATTTTTACACATTCATTTAAAAAATTATAATTAAGCATATAAAAGTTGTATTTATAACTTTTACATATTAATTTACAACTTTTACATATTCATTTATAACTTTTATATAAATTTAAAAATTAATATACCGATACATCAATAATACTGTAGAATGACTCAGATCAGAAGGCAAGGCCCAAGAAAAGCTTCCGCCGATAGGTTTTTGAAATCTGGTCCCTCTTGGGAGCCGTTGATACGGTGCGTGAGAGTAAGTTGGTGCCCATAGCTGACGAAGGCGCCCTGCCTATCCTGGCTCTAGTTATACGATTGGGTTATAACTATCCAGCGGTAACCCATAATTCTGATTGAGCTGGCAATTCACTTCATTGCCTCTTCATTTAGGGACATCGTATGGCAGCTGTCACCTTTCTTATCCAATCTTGGCAAAAACACCGGTTATTTTAACTAGATTGTTACACATGACTTTGATTCTTTTTTTTCATTGAAATTTGAACGATTTTAAACTAAGCTAAAAAATGAATAGGAATGACTATAAGAATATGAATGAAATATTTATTTTTATTTTTTAAAAAACTGAATTGAAATGTTTGAAAACCAATACTTTTATATCGATATCCTCATTAATGTTATTTTTATTTATCATTTTATTTGTTATATGGAACATATTTACAAGTTAATATTTGATAATAATATTATTAAATTATTTAAACATGACAAAATTTATTATTTGTATTATTTTATATTTTATGATAAAATACGAATAAATTATATTATGAATTTGATTACTTTAAATGTGTATAGTTTGTATTTGTCTTCTATATCTGATGTGTTTCTATAGAAGGTATTATTATTTGTAATGGATATGGTAACAAGCTTGGTTTCCTTTTAATAATTCTAAAAATACTCTGAGAAGCAATATATAACAATGATAATAAAGATAAAGTATTATGTTATACACAAGTGTGTGTGTGTGTGTATATATATATATATATAGATATATGGATCCTTGATACGAAAGAAGGGTCTAATTATTTTTAACTTTTCAAAATTTTTTTAATTTATTTATGATAGTAATAAAAGGGTAAAGGCCATTTATTTTTCTAAAGTTTCACAAAAATAATGGTTCATTTTTGAGGTCTCATAAAATCATCTACTCTATTTTATAACCGTTATTTAATTTAAAATTCAATTTCACTCTTGAATGTATACCGTCGAAAATTGAAATCAAAGGATGAAAACAAAATTAAAAACCATGAAGTGTTTCTATATATAAATTTAGAGTGCAAAATGATTTTTTTAAACACTGACAAAGAGTAGATGATAATTAAATCAAGTAAAATGTCACATATGCTTTAATATTATGGAAGACCACAAGTCACAAGTCAGTCCAAAAGCTGTCTGTAAAAGAGAGGCAGAGTCTGAAAACAAGAAGAATCTCGGAGCCGCGTTGAAACCTACCATTCATTTGACATTTTTCTGTGCATAACTACATAAACTCTGATATAAATTAGGGACAAACTTTGCGTTTTAGCAATAATTGAAATATTGAATTAGCGTAAATCGGTTAGTGGAAAAAGTATTCCGTGACTGTTGCGTTGGTTTTTTTAATATAGAATAAGTTAAAATGTTGATGGGTGAGAAGCGAAGCGTTCGGGCTGTGGAGAAAGAAGAAACAAGTAAAAGAAACCACAAGAGTAAAATTAATTGCAATGCAGAGCGAGTGAAAAAAGGAAGTAAGATAAGAGTGTGAATGTTGTTGTTTCATTCAGCCAACACTATTAAAACCCTGTAAAATGAAGACACTTAAAAAAATGACATTTCATTTTAATCCATTCTTATAATTCTTTTTAAACATTTAATTAAAAAAGTCTTTTTTAATTATAAAGAAAAAGATTCTTTTTAACCTATTTTTTATATCATAATATTATCCAATAAATTTTATTAAATATTTTCAATAAGAAATATTTTTAAAAAATCATTTAATTTGAAAAACTATTTAATTTTTTAAATAATGACCATGTAAAGATATACTATTCCAAATATAAGACAACCTCTTTTGAAAAAAAATAATTGTTATTAATAACATTTCAAGACACCCGATTTACAAGTGACAGGCTTTATTTATAAAGTACCAAGTAACAAAAATGTAGCTTAATATCCCATTAAAGATGTATAATAAGGGATGTGGAATGTGGTGAAGTGATATAACTTGATAAATGGTGAAAAATACGAACCATTTTCACAATAAACTCTATTTATTTGACCTCTAAAAATTAATGATTACACCAACCCACCAGTTTAATTAAACTTGCCGTTTTAACGTACTTTATATGTTTTCCAGTTTAAAAGAAGGTTTTCGCACAATCACTACGAATTAGAATATTTTTATTTTGCTCAATTAATATAATCAAAATAAGTTATGCTAACTTGTGTATATTTAAATGAGCTATGAGATTCTTTGTTCAATTGTAACAAACCAAACTTTTTTTTATTACATTGAATTCAATGTAATCGAACAAGAAAGTCTTGCACATATGTAAATGAATAATTATCGCTTGTTCTATAGTAAGTAGTTGAAGTTATTTTACCATATTCAATTATTACATCGGATTGAACAATAAAAATTTATGGTAATATTTTACAAACATCTTAATTAGATGTAATAAGCAAGGTTGCAATTCTTTTTTTTTTTAATTTCATTAATTAATATGTTATAACCATTTTAAGGACAAAAGTTTTGTTTGTGGTAATGATCGGTATTGACCATGATAAATCAACTATTGTGCACTAGTTCATGTCCTTACTACTTATACAAGATAATACTTAAAACTTTCGATATTTATATAATTTTTTTTATGTTATTGACTCTCAAATAATTTGTATAATTTGTAAGTTATTAATAGCAGAAAAGAATTAATTGAATAGACAATAAATAATGAGAATTGTTATTATTGCGATACAAAAATTTGATTTGATGTGCACTTCATGAAACCCCTAAAAAAAATTTAATATATACTTATAAAGAAGTGAAATCCAAAATAACAATAGATCAGGTGGTTAGCTTTTAAGTTCTAAAGAGAACAGTCAAATACACAAGTCCTTAAGAATATTGACAATGGTGAACTTTGAGATGTTTAAGAAAAATTTTATTTTAAGATATATAATAAAGAATAATTTGGGTATTTAAATTTTAATTTTTAGTACTTTTTAATAAAAGCATGGGCTTCCAGAGAGATTTTTTGGAATAAAAATACCAAAATGCTACTGTATTATATGGGCATAATTCACCATTTATGGTTGATGCATGCATTTTTGAAGCGACACATGAATATGTGCGAAGGTTAATTCATTTTAGTTGCAAGCATGTACTTTTTTAGTACGTGCCTCCGGATTTGTGTATTGTATGTGTGAGGGGCATTTGCATGTTGGCCCTTACCAAAATCGTAATTGGCCTTTCAAGTTGTCGAGAAACAAAAATACTCAATTCGAGTTATGTAAATTTGTAAATATGAAAAGAAAAAGAAAAGAAAAGAAACGAAATGATCAAATAAAGAAAACTAACAATATGAGAAAGAACGAAGAACAAAATTATAAATCAATAGAAAACATATATGATAACTATAACAAGTTGAAGGTAAAAGATTTTGTAGAAATTTATTTTAGTGAAGATACTACTCCCAATCCGAATGATGATTGGGATATTTTATTAAGGAGCAGCCATACGACACACACAAGACCAGAAGACCCAAAAAACCGCTAGAGCAGTGATTACAATAGCCAATATTTTCACTGTCCCGTATGCAACTAGTTTCGAAAGATTGGGTCCTCCCTCCTCTCCCTCTTCGGTGTCATCGTCCGCGACTAGTTTTGCAAGAGGGGTTTTTCCAACACCTCCTCCTTTGGTGCCGTCTGCAACTGGTTTTGAAAGATTGGTTCCTCCCTCATCTCCCCCTGATGTGCCGCCGTCCGCAGCTAGGTTTAAAAGATTGGTGTCTCCGTCATCTCCCCCTCCGTCATCTCCCTGTGATCTGTAGTCACCACGTTCTAGTAAAATATACAACTTACTGTCATCAGCAAACCTCTTCATTGCCATGCTTAATTCTTATCTGTTTTGATCACAAAAACAAAAATGGTAATTAATAAATAATCAATTTTAAGCATGTATAAGTTTGCATCAATGAACACTAACCGTCATTAATAATCATGATCAAAAGTTCACAAAACATATGTATTGAAAGAACTTGGTAAGAAAAATCAATTAACTCACGTTCAACTTTTTGTTTGAGGCTCTTGCTACTTAAAAACTTTTTTAAATTGAAGCCCTGAACGTTAGTTTCGACTGGGCAGAAGCTAAGTTGATTTATAGGCAAAATCTTATGCATATTAGTCCAATTCAGTACTGGTGGGTCCTCCTATATATTATATATACTAATAAGTCAAAGCCAACTTATAGGACCTGTATAATTAAGATAACAGAGTTAAAACGATTAAAGTATTCAAAAATTTCTTTTTTAATAGAAATAAATTTAAGAAACTCTACCTAACCATCAATTATTTGTCTAAAGCAACTTGTAATTCTAAGCTCATGAGTAGGGTTCAATGTTTGATTATCTTAGACTTTGAATGGTATATATTTTATGCTCGTTGAATGGTATTACTTTAGACTTTGAATGTTAGTGAAATAAATTTTTGTTTTCTAACCGATTGTTAATTGTTCCTTTGTCTTTTAATAAGTTCTAGCATTATAAGTTAATAAATGCACCAGTGCTTCTAGGCTTCTACTTGCTTTCAAAGTGCTGTTCCAGTGACGTCGACTATTCTCAATAGGAAGATGAGTGTAGGGCAAAATGAGTTGGGGACGGTGAGTTACCATATGGGATGAATTTAGGAAAAGCACAACAAAATGCTAATTAGAAGGGTTTTACAAGATATATAAGAAGTAATAGTGAAATTAATTAGGGAAATTTAGAATAATAAATTACAAAACCATTAAGATATAAGCATTTTCATTCATGCAAAAGTTATAAATTTTGGTTTTTAAGTGAAGTTGAAAAGACAAGCAATTAAAATGTCTCAATGATTGATATTATTCAAATTCATATTTCACATGGAAAGACAAATACCCTTAAGACATATAGTTTGAATTTGCTATCATTTTGAGTGGCATTCAGTCTCTCCCAAATAGTCTTAATTTTATATATTACCCATCTTGAAGCACACACAAACTTGTTAGATTTGGCGAAGAAAATGCATGCCTCTTTAGCCATTCTATATACTTCCCGCCATCGACTTTTTTGGCTTAATATTATAAATGTGCAATGGCTTCTTTCTTTGGTTTTAGCTGGTGGAAAACCACTTTCACTTCTTTTTTTGGGTTCAAAGCCAGTGCTCTTCTCATCAAACTATTGCCATAAATGAATATATGAAATTTAATTGATTTTAAACATTATAAGTAGGCAAATAATGTATCAAAGTGTACGTATGTACTGATTAAGTTAATTTTGTATATTTTATTGTATATTATCGTTCTCTTAAAAAAAAAAAAAAAGAGGGGAGATATAATTATATTTTCCAAATGAGAGGGGTGTCACTTTCTTAAGCCTTAAAATTTGGCTAGGTCAACTAACCTAAACTTAATACCTAATGCGTTCATTTCGATTAGAAAAGGACACAAAAAATACGTCCAAACATATCTCTAATCTTTTTTTTTTCTCTAGTTTATGTCATGGTAAGATGAATCTTGAATTATATCATAGAGTTAAAACACAATGGTTCAAAATGGGCTGAAGTGGATGTTTAGTATTATATTCTCACACCTAACCAACACTAGGTAGTCTAGTCTTCTTTTTATTTTTGTGCGACTCTATTCTCACAGACAAAACTTTATTTTTCTTGTGTTGTCTACATTAGTCTTTGTAAAGAATTTCTCAATGTAGTACAAGGTGGAAAGAATAGACAAATTCTCCTCTCCTTCCAAGAATCCAGGTGAGCTTTCTTTGATCATTCTTTATTCCTATAGATACAAGGATGTTTATTAAAATATATGACACCTTTGAAGCTTATTTAATTAATTTATAATTCCTGAGTGGGTATTGATGGTTATATTTGCAACCTAACTATCATATATGGAATGATATTATTATCCTTTAGTGTTTTCTATAGAACAAGAGTATATGATATATGTGACATATCACCCATCAATTTCTTCAAATTAATTATGGTGTCAGCACCACAAATTTGTGCAAATCTTTTTTAAACGAAAACATTGAAAAAGAATCTTGTGGAATATAAAAAAAAATTCAAGAGACTATCATGTAATGTTAAAAAGAATATATATATATATATATAAAGAAATTTTTGCTCAAAACAATTTTTTTTTTTCTGTAAACTAATTCTTTTGTTGTATTTGGTTTTAAATTTGACACTTTTCATTTGATCAAAATGGATTTTGTTTATGCAAAATTTTAGTTGGGGGTTATTTTCATTTTTAAAGGGGTTATTAATTTGGTGTAAAATTAGACTACACTGGTTTAAAATGGGCTGAAGTGGATGTCTAAGTACTTTATTTCACACCTAACCAACACTTGTCTAGTCTTCTTTTTTATTTAGTGCACTACTTTATTCTAACAAATAGAACTTTATTTAACTTTTGTATCTTTCAATGTAAAGAGTTTCTCAAAAAATTAAGAGGTTGAAAGGAAGAGACCAAATTCACCTCTCCTTCGAAGAATCCAGGCAAACCAATAGAACTTATTTGGTGATTCTTTATTGTTGTAGACATAAAATTTAAAGTCAATCCATAAAGAATAATAAAGGAGGTTGCGTATTAAAACTTTAAAATGACCTTTGAAGTTCATTTAATTTAGTAACCTATCTACCATATGAAATAACATTATTAACCTTCTAGCATAAATTCTAAATAAGCCAAAAATTCCTTAACAATTGTCGTATGATATATTAGTGTATAGAATACAAAAGCTTTGAAGAAGCTTATAGTGTAATGTTAAAAAGAAAACTATATACATCCAACTTACCTTCCTAAATTCCATCCCTCCACAAAATAAATACCATAACGTTTCCAAAACACTCTCAATTAAGGTGCTTATATGCATAACCACTTGGCTCTTTTGAATCAAAATCAACTAGAATTAGATAGACAGTCTTCCTTGTGCCCATGTTTTAAAGGATGGAAAAAATGAAAATCCATATGTCAATGAATGTTTGTGGAATTCGATCCGTTTTGTCAATGCTAGTACTTTAGACTTCAAATGTTCTAATATGCTTGAAACAGGAGTTTATTTTTATTTTTCTTTAGTTTTTTTTTTTGGATTGTTGAAAATGAGTTGGGGTTGTTAGAAATGTTGCTTAGTGAAATTTACTTCACTCAAACCTCGGAGAAGGTAAACGAAATTGCCCAATGGAAAACAAGGCGAACCTACTCTTCATTTGTCATCTTTCTACATCATCAACTATTTAGACTCAAAAAATTCAACAGCATAGCCACCAAAACCTGCTTCTACCTTTGTCTCCCTCTGACACTATATTCATAGATTTCAGGTTCATATTTTCTATATCTCAGAATTTACGTGTATTAAAGAATGGCTGAATTAATTTACGTGTATTAAAGAATGGCTGAATTATCTTGCCAACTCTTAACAGGTTAGTGCTCTACGTTTCATAACTACTTAGAAACGTTGAAACTCTTTGTTAAATTTGCTATCTTGTGAAGTTTGATACTAATATGAGGTTCTTCTTGTACTATTTCTTGCTGTTATTCAACTTCTTTGTGGCCTTGCATGCTGTCTTTTCTTTGAATAGTGATGGGGCTGCTCTGTTGTCACTTTCGCGTCACTGGACCTCTATGCCAACTTCCATAAGCTCAAGCTGGAATAGTCTAGATTCCACTCCCTGCAAATGGATTGGCATAGGATGTGACACTGACAAAAATGTGGTCTCTCTAAACCTCACAAGTTATTCAATTTCTGGGCAGCTTGGACCTGAAATTTTAAACTTGAAACACTTGCAGACCATTAATATGAGTTTCAATAATCTTTCTGGTGCAATTCCTAGGAATATTTGTGGCTTGAGTGAGCTTCTTGCTTTAGATTTATCTGGTAATAGGCTATCTGATACCATTCCCGAGTCAATTGGCAATTGTAGCAAATTGGAAATCCTACTTTTGAGTCATAATCAACTGGTGGGATTTTTGCCTGACAGTCTAAACAATCTTGAAAACCTTGTTATGTTAGATCTTCTTTATAACAGTCTTGAGGGTAGCATCACTTTTGGTTCTAGCAAATGTAAGAATTTGAGGAAATTGGTTTTCTCATTTAATAGCTTTAGTGGAGGGATTCCGCCAAGTTTGGGCAACTGTAGTAACTTAGAAATTCTCGGCATTGTCCATAGCAACTTAACAGGCACCATCCCACCTTCTCTTGGGCTACTAGATAAGCTTTCCATTCTTTACCTAAATGAAAATCGTTTGTCTGGGAAAATTCCACCAGAACTAGGGAATTGCAAGTCCTTGAAAGAATTAAAGTTGAACACAAACCAACTTAGGGGTGAAATTCCAGAGGAACTGGGGATGCTAAGTCAGCTACAGATCCTTAAATTGTATTAAAACCAGTTAACTGGTGAAATTCCACTTAGCATTTGGAGAATTCCTACCCTTAAGCAACTCTATCTTTATAGGAACTCTCTTTCTGGGAAGCTTCCTTCGGAAATGACTGAACTCAGACAATTGGAGAGACTTTTGTTGTACGATAACCAGTTCTCCGGGGACATACCTCAAAGTCTTGGAATCAACAGTAGCCTAGAGTGGATAGATTTCATCAACAATAAGTTCACTGGTGAAATCCCACCAAATCTTTGCTTTGGAAAGCAATTAAAAAGATTAAATATGGGTATGAATCAGTTTCATGGCCCCATTCCTTCTGAATACGGAAGTTGTTTGACTCTCGAGAGAGTAATCCTCAGCAAAAGTAACCTTACAGGGGTTCTTCCCGTTTTTGCCAAAATTCCAAACCTTAATTACCTGGACATCAGCAGAAATAACATCACAGGAGCAATTCCATCAAGCTTGGGGAACTGTTCTAATCTCACTTCTATTAATTTTTCCTGGAACAAGTTTACGGGGCCTGTACCTCTAGAGCTAGGCAGTCTTGTAAATCTTGTGAGATTAAATCTGTCACACAACCTTTTGATAGGATCGTTGCCATCTCAGTTATCACATTGCGATAAACTAGATGTTTTCGATGTGGGATTCAATCTATTGAGTGGTTCAATTCCATCAACCATAACAAGTTGGAAAATTATATCCACTTTGATTTTAACAGAAAATCGGTTTTCTGGAGGCATTCCAACATTTTTTTTCAGAATTTGAAAATCTTAAAGAGCTACAAATTGGTGGTAATCCGTTGGGAGGCGAGATACCCTCATCAATTGGGTCATTGCAGAGTCTACAATATATGCTGAATCTCAGCAACAATGGATTGACTGGTCAAATTCCTTCCGAGCTGGGGAAGTTGATCTATCTACAGGAACTGGATATTTCTGGCAATAATCTGACAGGGACATTGGCTTCCATTGGAAATATTCAATCATTGGTGGGGGTCAATGTTTCTTACAATCTCTTCACAGGGTCGGTGCCAGAATCACTGATTAAGTTGCTAAACTCATCTCCATCATCATTCTTGGGCAATCCCAATCTTTGTGTCACTTGTCCTCAATCCGGTAGCTCAACTTGTGCTGGAAAGGGTGATCTAAAGCCCTGTGATAGGCGCTCAGTCAGTCAAAGAGGCCTCAGTAAAGTTAAAGTTGTTTTAATAGTCCTTGGAGCCTCTCTGTTTCTTGTTTTTCTGCTTCTCGGACTGGTTTGTTTGTTTCTGCCTTATAGAAGGCCAAAGCAGGAAGTTAAGATATCTGCTGAAAGTGAAGAAGGCTCCCTACTGAATGAAGTGATGAAGGCTACCGATAATCTGAATGACAGATACATTATTGGGAGAGGAGGTCATGGAATTGTTTATAAAGCCACACTGAATCCAGACAAAATTTTTGCTGTTAAAAAGCTTGTATTTGGAGAGCATAACAGAGGAAGCTTGAGTATGATTAGAGAAATTCAAACTATTGGGTTGATTAGGCACCGAAATTTGGTAAGGTATGAAGACTCTTGGTTAAAGAAGGACTTTGGTTTAATCTTGTACAGGTACATGGAAAATGGGAGTCTTCATGATGTGCTTCATGCGATTACTCCCCAGCCAGCTTTAGAATGGCATGTTCGCTATAAGATAGCAATTGGGACTGCTTATGGATTGGAATATCTCCATTATGACTGTAATCCTGCCATAGTGCACCGAGACATCAAACCGGAGAATATTCTTTTAGACTCTGACATGGAGCCTCATATATCTGATTTTGGTATCGCAAAACTTCTGGATCAGTCTCATTCCTCAACACCATCCATCTCAGTTGTAGGGACAATTGGTTACATTGCACCAGGTAATTCTTCTACAATTTTACAGTTACGTTTGTGTTCTATATACAAATATTTTAACATCATTATTTTGATGGTGCCCAACAGAAAATGCATTCACGACAAGAAACAGCAAGGAGTCCGATGTGTATAGCTATGGTGTTGTTTTGCTTGGACTAATAACAAGAAAGAAGGCAGTTGATCCATCATTTATGGAACAAACAGATATTGTGGGTTGGGTTAGGACTGCATGGAGCAACACAGTGGATATCGATCATATTGTTGATTTGAGTCTTGTGAAGGAGTTTCGAGATTCGAATATCAGGGAACAAGTAATTGATGTGCTTCAGTTGGCTTTGAGATGTACAGAGAAGGAGCCAAGCAACAGACCGACTATGAGAGATGTAGTCAAACTATTGTTGGATGCAAATGCTTCCATGAAAAAAATACACACCTAGATGTTTTGAGTTTCTAACTTGGTTTTGTTAGTGTCAAGACACCCTTGTACAATTTCTATTCTGTACCACTCCTTTCGTCTTCTTTTCTTCTCCCTCTCTTTTACAGTACAGACGCACAAATCCACACTCTAATAATGTGCTTGGGATAGTTATTGTCAAATCATAAATTCAGCTGTAAACATCATGATGTAAGGAGCTCTTTCCTAATATATATGTTATAATGTTTTTGCTGGGTGGAATTGTGAACTTGTATTGCAAAATTTTATGGATAATGAAGAGAATTCTTTTCTTAGAATTGAATTGCTCAATCAAAGTATACTCACCATACTTTTTCTCTGTTTATATAGCAGGAAAATTGTCGTATAGGTATGCAGTCTGGATACGTCAGAAAAGCTTAATAATCTGTCCAAATATTGAAGTCTGTTCAGCTTTGTGGAGCACATAGTCACCTTAATTGAATGTGGTACAGCTAAAGATGTAGAAAAAGCTTTGCTGATATCATTTGCTACCAGTTGCTGCTTATCACTGTCTCTTTTGGGTCTTAAGCAGACAAACCGGCAAATGATTGTTTGTAATTTTTGAATAAATCAGGCATCTTTGTTTAGACCAGAACTTTTCAAAATATGCATGGTCCATGTTTAATTTTTATACAGCATTGCTGAGCTGCTTTCAGATATGGATTTGAATAGGTCTACAGGGGAATACACCTATCAGCAGAAACTTGTTAGTATGGAGTTCTATAGAGTAGAATAACGAACTCTGGAGAAATCAGAACCTTATTCTTGTAAGCTAGATTGAGCCACGCAAATTCAGTCAGGCAGTTCAATAACAGCTTGGGTCAAACATGCTCGGTTGTTTTGTCCCACATGAGTATAGATAAAAAAGTGATTAATTCAAGGAATTTTACACTACTAAACCTTATTTGATGATCGTTAACCAATAGTCAAGTGGTTCAGACTAATTCTTGTGATTTTTAGTTATCACTAGGCTTAGACCCACTCAGCAGAAAAAATCAAAATTGTGCCCTGCAATTGTCCACCTTGATGTGTCGATTCCTAAACACAAATCAACATGCCAGCCACCTAAAATAGTCATTTATTAATGGTATCACATGGTTTTGCTTCAAATAAGCCCCTGCACAAAGGGTAGCAAGATTAAAGGGACTGTCCCTGGCCTTGTGACTATATAACCACAGCACTTCCAAAGCCTTCTATCAAACAGAATATTCCAGCGTTCTAAGTTCGCTACATTTCTTCTCTCTTTTCTCATATTTCCATGGTTAAAAAGAACAATATGATTAGTCCAAAGAAGCTAATCAAGATGGCAAAGAAGTGGCGGAAACTGGGTGTTAGCAAGTGAAAGAGAATCTCATTTCCAAGAACCGCTAGAGTTTGATGACGCAGAGCTGCTGCACATCTTCAGTGGCTGACAAGGGTCACTTTGTTGTGTACACTGCTGATCAGAGACGCTTTATGATTCCCTTAAAATATCTCAGGAATAACATAATTAGAGAGCTCTTTAGAATAGCAGAGGATGAGTTCCGACTGCAGAGCTGTGGACCAATCACACTGCCTTGTGATACAATCTTCGTGGAGTATGTAGTTTCTTTGATCCAAAGGCGCGCAGCAAAAGATGTTGAGAGGGCATTGCTCTCGTCCTCGACCATCGGTTGATGCTTACCAGCTTCTGATCTCCATCAAGAACAAAGTAACCAAAAATCACTACTTTGCAGCTGTTAAAGCCAACAATATTTTGATCTTTGTAAACATTTCACAACATTGTGGAAGATGGTTGACATATTAATATAAATTTCTTAGAGTTTCCTCCATTTTTAGTTTTGCCCAAGGCAAATTTACTTCATCTTTCATTATAAACCAATATTATGTTAATATGCAAGAAATATGAATTAAAATTGAAAATGGGAACATGGGTGTGAGCCTGTTAAACTTAATTCAACAAGTCGAAGGAACCGGATGTTACTTCTTAATTATTAATTGTCCAACAAATGTGCTTTATTTTCAAGAAGATATATAGTCTAGGGATATTCGGTTTAATCAAAGTGATCTTTAATGGATTAGTATTTGGGATCATGCCGCACTCATAAAACATTTATGTAAAATTTTGACCAATTAACTGATGTTGAAAACAAAATTATGGGACTCATTCTAATTTTGCTATTTTTATACACGAGTTTATTCCTACAGGGTAGCTATACCTGAATTGAGGCTTTTTAAATTAATGACACAAGAATTATAATTTATAGGGAAACCTTGTCTGCCATATGCACATCCCAACGATGACTTTTTTAGGCTAAATTGGATTGAATTTGTGCCAAAAGATGTGGGTAGTTCGAACTTCATTTTCAACTTATTAGGCACATAATAAAAATCTAGGGAACATGTAACAAACTTTGCCCTTCCATCACTTATGATAAGCATGTCAAAAACATGCCTAACCTCAGCAGAGGTATTCACTCATATGGATATTTCGATAAAATATTGTCTCCAGGCCTTGGTTCACATTGCTGCTATTAACGAGCACGCTTCAATTTTGGGCACATATTGCATATGTTGCTGAATCACTTGGCAGAGAAAAAGAAAGGTTACCTTTTCTTGCTCTACCGTGTTATGTAGATGCCAGGCATGTAATTAACTAAATGTGCCAAACAATGCAATAGGCATTCTCATCCAACTATTACATGGATTTGTTTCCCCTGGATACGTGCAAAGAAAAGATGCATTCAAGGAATTGTCTTCACCTTTTGTGGATATATAACCAACCCATTTCTTTTGCCCCCCATACAACAGATCTAGTAGACCCAATTCTCCCATAATTGACCATTGCAAATTGTCTTCCCAAAACATTAGAAAATAAAAAAGAAAAAGATGATCAGTCCTAAGAAGCTCATCAAAATGGCAAGGAAGTGGCAAAAGATGGCAGCTATAAGGCGGAAAGAATCACTTTGCTGACCTTTGAGAGTGATGATGCTGACAGATGTAGCAGTAGCACACCATCAATGCCTGAGAAAGGCCACTTTGTTGTGTATTCTGGTGATGAAAGACGCTTTGTGCTCCCCTTGGTGCATCTTAACAACAAAATTATTAGAGGATTAGCAGAAGAAGATCAGTTTGGACAGCCAACCAATGGGCCTCTCAGGTTGCCTTGTGATGCAGCCTTCATGGAGTATATGGTTACTTTGATCAGGGAGCATGCAGCTGAAAATCTAGAGAAAGCTTTACTCATGTCAATAGCTAGCGGGCGTTTATCATCCGAATGTCTGTTACAAGAACAAGCTAATTAACAGTTGCTGATCAATGGCTTGTAAAGTGTATAATACCTTGACTTTGCAGACATTAAAAAAGACTGTAACTTAATACAGAAAATGAAAAGCTGAATTTTCTTTTTCCTTTCATGTTTGATCGTCCTTCCCGGTTATAACATTTAATGGCTTCTGATATAACAGTTATGAGGAAACTGAAATTCCTATGCAAAATATGAGGATTCTCCTGACACAATTTGATTATATTTTTGTTTGATAAACCTGATGGAAACAACAAAATCTAAAAAAAGAAAAAAATTAAGGGTTAACCTAGAAAACGCAACAATTTATAATTTACTTCAATGCTTGCTTAAAAAAAAAAAATCAAAATAATTTTTTTATTAGCATCATAATAAGTGTATTAATTTTCATCACATATATTTTCGTGAAAACCAGGAAAACTCTTCTATCTCGGAAATTTCATACGGCATATCATATAAGTGGGGAAAACTTACAGCTTTAATATCATGTGTTAAATTATTATTAATTGATTGTAAAATATAAATTAATGCTACATTTATAAACTTTATATATAAACGCCTATATATTAATCATTTATTTATATATCATCACCTATCATTAAATATATTAATATTATATATTTCAATGTCCAATCACTTTATGGCATATTAATTTATATACAAGAGTTAAACTAGTATTATTTAGTCACTAAACTGTCTTTGAAGCCAGTCCCATTGGGCTTTTTTGACGTAATATCCAATTCCATGGCAATCAAGAAAAAAATATAGGGAAATCTTATTTAACTGAAATATGAATTGATGATTACTGCTATGGAAGTATTAGACCTCTTTCACTTTGCCACAATCTTGTACAGAGTAGTACTCCAGCATACGTGATAAAATCTTGGAAGCTCATAAGGCATGCATATATATATATATATATATATATATATATATATATATATTGGTTATGTTGGCTAATATAACCAAAGAGGCATATGTAGAGGCTCTAATATGGGATGATTATATAGCAGTCGTTAATAAGTATATCAAGTAGTTCAGCAAGGGCAAGCATAAAAATCATGAGCATACTTGACTGGAAAATAGGCAAATTTTGCTTAAACATTTAACTCTAATATAGCTCTTTCGGCCTCAGCTTCTGTGTAATCCCTGAAGCTATGGTTTATTTTTAGATGTTTCAACCGTGTTTCCTAAAATAATTTGAAACAAGAGGGAAGTTGGATATCATATGACAGACAAACAAAAATACCTACTAGCAGAAAATGAATTTCATAAATCAAATCGAAACAAGTCTGGTTAGAGCCACAAAATTCATCTCTTAAGACAATTGCACATGGTTTGTCCTCCTCTCATGTTTAAGGCAAAAAAATGTGAAACGAAATGAATATATTTGTTGGAACTAAATAAAATAATTTAGATTTTAGCCATCATTTTCATATGCAGATTTTATATTCTTGTTATTTGCTAGAAAATCTGCATTTTTGAGGTTGAAAATGTCCGAGAATTCGAGCATATGCCAGCGAACCGCAAGGCAGCAAGAATGCGAAACTGTTCCATGCAAGGCTTCACCTTGATGGATCAAATCATGAATGGCCAGCGACCAATATTTCAATCCTTACCCACCTATCAGATGGTTCTGCCCCCTTAAGTCCCCTGCAAAAGGCTAGCAATACATTAAAGGCACTGTCTCTAGAGTTGTGATTATATAACCAAGCCATTTCAATAGATTTCCAAGAAGCAATCAAAACATTTCAGTTTTGAAAGATGCTCTGTCTCCCATTTTGCTTGTATCTCAAAAGTCTCTCTCTAGTAACAAGAAACAACATGATCAGTCAAAAAAGCTAATCAAAATGGCAAAGAAGTGGCAAAAACTGGCCGCTAGCAAGCGGAAAAGAATCTCCTTGCCAAGAACCACATGGGTTTCCGAAGCAGAGAGTTGCAGTCCATTTTCAATGGCCGAGAAGGATCATTTTGTTGTGTTCACTGCTGATCAGCGGCGCTTTGTGATTCCCTTGAAACGACATCATTGGAGAGCCGTTAGAAATAGCAGACGACGAGTTTGGTCTGCCAAGCAGCGGGCATATCACATTACCATGTGAAGCAGCTTCCATGGCATATGCAGTCCCTTTGATTCAAAGGCGCGCAGCAAAAGATGTGGAGAAGGCGTTGCTCATGTCCTTAGCTACTGGTCACTGTTTACCATGTTCATTTCTCCATCATCAACGGCAAAGTAATCAACAATCACTAGTTTGCAGCTTCTAAAGCAAACCTTATTGTTAGCCTTTTGTAGCGCATTGTTGATTCATTTAATGAATATAGAGACCTCATTTACTTATGAAGATAGGATAATAGTTCTTATTTCTTAATTATTACTTAACGAACCATCATATTACACATCGCTAAAAAATTATAAGATCTGGTTTATATGAGTTTGAGTTTCTCAATTAAATAAATACATTTATGACAAAATAATTTGTGTGCAATCTAAAAGCCAATTTGTGAGGATTATTATTATTATTATTTTAATAATAGCACCATATATCTTACGAAAGTCTATACTTTTATATTATATTATATATAACAAACATTAAATCACAATTTTACAAAATTTTATATCTTTACTTTCTTCTATAAGATATTTAGACTAGTCAAAATCTTTTAAAAGCATTTACTTTGGTTAAATACTACTTTTAAAATAAGTCGGGTTTTTTACACCCACACCTATGCTCTCAGCATCTATTTTCTTTAAACACTCATCCCTAAAACTTAGTACACACACATCAGAGATCCCGGATTTTGTTAAGATCAGGACCTAGTATTCCAGTCGTCAGATACATCTCGCGGCTTGGATTTATTTCAACTTTATCAGTAAAAGAAATCTATTTAAGTGATGAAAAGAATTTATATAGTAAGATATTTCACTACACAGTTGCATTTAATGAAAATTCCTTTAAAACTCCATTGTTTTTGTATTTTCTCTCATTCTTGAACGTCAAATCCATTGTGTCTCTGTCTTCTCTCATGCTCTTTGGGTCTCCAATTTATGATCCTCTATTCCAAAGATCTTTCTTAAACTCTTATATGGTTCTCTATTTCTTCTGTCTTAAAGATTGATGTAGAGAACTTAGGCTCTCGCAATCCAGTAGTTATTATAGTTTTAACTAGCAGGGAAGAGGGTGAGGAGAACATGGGTACTGAGCAAGTAGAGTGATCAAAGGGAAAGTACCGAAAGGAGAACTTGGAAGGGTTATGAATCATATGTTTTGGGTTGTTTAAAATGACTAAAAATTGTTTAAGGATAATTACAGAGATTGTATTAATATTGGCTAGGAACAAAATCTTGTGGCATGGCATAGGATACAAGATCAAATTTTAACCATGAATATCGGATAAAAATATGACGGCAAGAACCCTCAATTACCCATTGCATTTTGGAGAAAGGCAGACTTGATACCCAGATTCGGTGATGTAAAATCTTGAAAGAATGGAAGCTCCAAGTATTTGAAGACGAAAGAAAGAGAGGCTGATAATCAATGGAAAGAGGAGTGATAGAAAAGGAAAGAGGGAGAGAGATATGTACGATTTGATTCAAGCTCTCTGTCCAAGGAAGCTTGATGTTACGGCCCGTTCAAATTGCTTGCTAGAGTGGCCCAAAAATGCGCAATGGTATGGCAAGTCCAAAACCGTTTTTTAGAAATCTCTAGCAAGCTTCCTTTGTAAATATCTTGGATATTTTTACAAGCCTCCATATAAATATCTAGATTCTTTTGTAGAAAAGTCTAGAGAATAAATTACGACCATCGGATGTATTAAATCTCGCCCGTCTATTAAGGAGGTGGTTCACTATAAATATCCCTCCAAGGCTCAATTGTAAAGCATTGGAAAACAAGTTCTACACAAGCCTTTGTAAAGAGTTCTCAAGCAATACAAAAGCTTTCTTCCTAGCAACACTTGTCTTTAACCTTCCCACACTTCTCTTCACTTTGCCTTAACGCTCTTAGCTCAACGATCCCCTAGCCTCTCAAGCTTCTTTCTAAGAAGCAAGCCAACATCAAAGCTTACTTAGCAACTTTTGGGTTCGAGTTGTCTAAGTGCCGCACGAGCGTGCTGCGCAACTTCTAAGCTCGTGACAGTTGGTATCAGAGCGCGGTTCGAGCACTAGAGTGACATGGCATCCGACATTGAACTGACTATGGAGGAGCAAGTACACGGACATGAGGAGCAACCTCAGCCACCACCACGTCCACAAGGCAAACGTGGCAAGTCCAAAACTCCACCCGCAGAAGCCTTGGAGCCTCGTGTTGCTAGCATAGAACAAGCCATCTCGGGGATGGACAATGTGATTGAGAGTCTCACTGACCATCTTGATGGCCTAGAGACGGACTATGGTGAGATTACTCAAGCCACAAAGTCCAGCATTCTCGAGTATAGCAAGTCCTACAAGGAAGAGCTACAAAACCTTACACGAGAACTCCATGGCTTACGCACCTTTGTGGAGCACGAATTACGGGCCGTCCGTGCGAAAGTGGAGGCAGTTCCCACGGAATGGGAGAGGCATCGTTGCGATCGAGCTAGCCCATCCTATACAAGTGCTAGCGCACTCAACACCATGCAAGTGCCTACTCCCCCCACCTACCACGACACCCGCAATGCCACCGAGGTCGAGAACTTCTTATTTGGCCTTGAGCAATACTTTGAGGCCAAGGATGTCCACGACGACGCATCAAGAATCGGCATTGCACCCACATTCCTACGAGATGCAGCCCAACTATGGTGGCGTCGTAAGCATGACGACGTGGGCAAAGGCATCATCAACCTCTGTACATGGGAGAACTTTAAAAGGGAGCTTCAGAAGCATTTCTCCCCAAGCAATGCCGGAAAGGAGGCAAGGGGCCGCCTCCATCATATAAAGCAAAGTGGCACTATTCGTGAATATATCAAGGATTTCACCACCATCATCCTTGAGATCGAGGATATGTCTGACAAGAACTCTCTCTTCTACTTCCTTGATGGGCTCAAGGATTGGGCAAGAGTTGAGCTCGAAAGGCGTGGCGTGCAAAACCTCGATGAAGCCATAGCCGCAGCGAAGTCCCTCACGGATTATGCTTCCCAATCCAAGGATAGGAAGGCCAGTCATGGCAAAGGTGAGGGAGAGAGGAGCGCCAAGAAGGACCATGGTCAAAAAGAAGGTGGTGCGCAGAAATCTTCCGGAGGGGACAAGCGCGACAAGCCTAGTAAAGGTAAGTCCGAGCCCCTAAACCTTAGAGCCCTTGTTTTATTTGTGACGGTCCTCATTGGGTGAGAGATTACCCAAAGAGAAAGACCCTTAATGCATTAGCAGCTCAACATGAGGGCTCATGTGGTGATGAGCCACAAGCGGAGATGGGTTCTCTCCACCATTGGCACCCTTAAGAGACCCACATGTGCCAAGAAAGGTCTCATGTATATAAGCGCCACTATTAATGGAAAGAATGTGCGAGCGATGCTTGACACGGGAGCCATGCACAACTTTGTTTCTATTGAAGAGGCCAAACGTTTAGGCCTCAAGTATAACAACGGAGGAGGCATCATCAAGGCGGTAAACTCACTCGTCAAGGCAATAGTGGGGGTATCCAAGGCCAGCTCGGTACAAATTGGTTCATGGAAGGGAAATCTCGACTTCTCCATCGTCCCCATGGACGACTTTCAAGTAGTGTTGGGCATGGAGTTCTTCGACCAAGTCCATGCTTTCCCCATACCTACCTCTAACTCCCTCAGCATCCTTAATGGGAGTCACTCGTGCACAGTTATGGTGGAACGTGTAGCCAAGGTCGAGAACAAAATGCTATTCGCGCTACAATTCAAGCGGGGATTGAAGAAGGATCTAAGCTTCCTTGCCACAGTTCGAGAATTGAACGATAGGGAAGATGTCACCATTGCCAAGGATCCAACACCAAAAGAGGTCCAAGCCGTCCTTGAGGAATATAAGGACATCATGCCCCAAGAACTCTTAAAGAAATTACCGCCACATCAAAAAGTAGATCATCAAATTGAGTTGGAGCCCGGTGGCAAGCCTTCATCCATGGCGCCTTACCGCATGGCACCACCCGAGCTTGCGGAGTTGAAAAAGCAACTCCAAGATCTACTTGATGCGGGCTATATCCAACCCTCAAAAGCTCTATATGGTGCTCCCGTTCTCTTCCAAAAGAAGAAGAATGGATCTCTCTGCATGTGCATTGACTATCAGGCATTCAACAAGATCACCATCAAGAACAAGTACTCGATTCCTCTAATTGCGGAGTTATTTGATCAACTTGGGAAGGCTCGCTACTTCACTAAGCTCGATTTGAGATCGGGGTACTACCAAGTTCGCATTGCCAAGGGTGACGAGCCAAAGACCGCGTGCGTTACAAGGTACGGTGCCTTTGAATTCCTAGTTATGTCATTTGGGCTCACCAATGCACCCGTTACATTTTGCACTCTCATGAATAAGTTATTCCATCCCTATCTCGATCAATTTGTTGTGGTGTACTTGGATGATATAGTGATATATAGTGCCACTCTTGAAGAACACGTGCAACATCTTAAGCAAGTATTCCAAGTACTTCGGAAGCATGAACTCTACATCAAGAAAGAAAAATGTTCTTTTGCTTAAAGAGAAGTAGAGTTCCTCGGCCATCGAATATGGGATGGGAAACTAATGATGGATCAAGCAAAGGTGAAGGCCATTCAAGATTGGGAGCCTCCCACAAGAGTTCCGGAGCTACAGTCTTTTCTTGGGTTGGTGAACTACTATCGGCGATTTATCAAAAGCTACTCCGCCAAGGCCGCCCTACTCACGGATCTACTTAAGAAAAACAACACATGGCATTGGACCAAAAAATGCCAACATGCCTTCGAAGAATTAAAGAAGGCCATATCCGAAGAACCGGTGTTGGTGTTGCCTGACCACACAAAGCCGTTCGAGATGCACACGGACGCCTCTGACTTTGCCATAGGAGTAGTTCTCATGCAAGAAGGGCACCCCATTGCGTACGAGAGCCGCAAGCTAAATGATACCGAGAAGCGATACACAGTCCAAGAAAGGAAATGACGGCCATCATCCATTGTCTACGGGTTTGGCGTCACTACTTGCTTGGCTCACACTTTGTCATTAGGACTGACAACGTGGCAACGAGCTACTTTCAAACACAAAAGAAGCTAAGCCCCAAGCCCCAAGCAAGCTCGATGGCAAGATTTCTTGGCTGAGTTCGACTATAGGCTCGAGTACAAAGCAGGAAAGACAAACGTTGTGGCCGATGCCCTAAGCCGCAAAGCGGAACTCGCCACTTTAAGCATGAGTCGACCATAAAGTGTGCTCATCGATCGCATCAAACAAGGCCTAGAACACGATCTCATAGCCAAGAACCTCCTACAGTTGGCAAGTAAGAGGAAGACAAGGCACTTTTGGTTCGACGAAGGCCTACTCCTCACCACGGGCAACCGCTTATTTGTGCCAAGACACGGAAGCTTGCGGAAGGAGATCATCAAGGAGTGCCATGACTCCAAGTAGGCTGGTCACTCAGGCATGGCACGAACCCTTGCCCTCGTGCAAGATTCCTACTATTGGCCCCAAATGCGAGAAGACGTGGAGGGCTATGTGAGGACGTGCCTCGTGTGCCAACAAGACAAGGTTGAGCACCAACACCCGGCGGGGTTGCTAGCACCCCTACCTATAACAGAAAGGCTATGGCAAAGTGTATCAATGGATTTCATTATGGCATTGCCAAAGTCTGAGGGGTATAGGAGCATCATGGTGGTGGTTGATCGATTTGGCAAATACGCCACCTTCATACCCGTCTCCGTGGATTGCACTACGGATGAAGCCGCTCGAGCGTTCCTGAAGTACATTATGAAACTATGGGGAGTTCCATAAAACATTGTAAGTGATCGAGACCCTCGCTTCACCGGTCGCTTTTGGAGGGAGCTCTTCAAGCTATTGGGGACCGATTTGAGCTTCTCAACAAGCTTCCACCCCCAAACTGATGGGCAAACCGAGTGCATCAATGCCTTACTTGAGCTATACTTGAGGTATTACGTGAGCACTCATCAGCACGATTGGGCAAAGTTGCTAGATGTTGCCCAATTCTCATATAACCTCCAACGAAGCAAGGCTATCGGCAAAAGTCCCTTCGAGATTGTAATCGGACAACAACCCATGACACCAAATGCCATAGCCTCAACATATGGAGGGAAAAGTCCCGTGGCCTACAAGCTTGCAAAGGAATGGCATGAACAAGCCGACATCATGAGAGCATGCTTGGACAAGGCCGCTAAACGGATGAAGAAATGGGTGGACACAAGGAGACGACACCTCACTTTTCAAGAAGGGGACTTGGTGCTTGTGAAGCTACTACCCCAACAATTTAAATCTCTACGTAAGGTGCACAAGGGATTGGTGAGGAAATACGAAGGCCCCTTCCCAATCATCAAGCGAGTGGGCGAAGTCTCCTATCAAGTTCGACTACCCCCTAACCTCAAGATCCACCCGGTCTTCCGTGTTAGCTTTCTCAAGCCATACCATAAAGACAAGGAAGATCGAAGTAGGAGCGAGTCCAAGAGAGCGCCAACAGCTGTCGTCACCGCATTCGACAAGGACGTGGAGTGCATCCTTGCGGATCGAGTGATATGAAGGAGAAGAGTTCCACCATATGTTGAATACTTAGTAAAGTGGAAAGACCTCCCGGACAGTGAAGCAAGTTGGGAACGTGAATACCTTGTGGCAATTTGGCGAGCACATCCAACGCTACAAGGAGGAAATCACGCCGAGGACGTCGCGGAAATAGGTGGGGGGGATCTTACGGCCCGCCCAAATTGCTTGCTAGACTGGCTCAAAAATGCGCAAAGGCATGGCAAGTCGAAGCCCATTTTCTAGAAATCTCTAGCAAGCTTCCTTTGTAAATATCTTGGATATTTTTAGAAGCCTCCATGTAAATATCTAGATTCTTTTGTAGAAAAGTCTAGAGAATGAATTACGGCCGTCGGATGTATTAAATCTCGCCCGTCCATTGAGGAGGTGATTCACTATAAATACCCCTCCAAGGCTCAATTGTAAAGCATTGGAAAACAAGTTCTACACAAGCCTTTGTAAAGAGTTCTCAAGCAATACAAAAGCTTTCTTCCTAGCAACACTTGTCTCTAACCTTCCCACACTTCTCTTCACTTTGCCTTAACGCTCTTAGCTCAACGATCCTAGCCTCTCAAGCTTCTTTCTAAGAAGCAAGTCAACATCTAGGCTTACTTAGCAACTTTTGGGTTCGAGTTGTCTAAGTGCTGCATGAGCGTGCTGCGCAACTTCTAAGCTCGTGATACTAAGGTGTAGTGCTTGGTAGTTTTGAGTCGCCATTTATATTGTTTTATTTTTTTTTTAATAATACTGGTCCCTTTCCAGCGTTGGATAAATCCAACGGCTAATAACTTCATGTTCGGATTTTGACAAAATGAGGGATCCCGGATGAGAGACTTATTGGGTGTGTGTGTGTATACACACATAGAACCAATTAATAAAATTTTAGAGATTTTTTAGAGATTTCGATTTGCAATTTGCAATAAGAATTGCGATTGTTCTCCTAATTAAGTTAAGTTTTTTTTATATATTAAGTAATATTTTATTTTCTAGTTTAATTGTTTTTTATTTTTAAGTAAGAACGTTTTTTTTAAAGTTTAAACTAAACTTAGTTTTATTAATCCATATTCCAAGCCTGCAAACATAACAATAAAATCCATTTTTTATTGTAGCCAAACACCAAAAGAAAAATAATAAAAAAACAACTAAATTAAAGTAGTACATAAAATTTTACTCAATAAAATCAAAATCTAATTGAATTAGTTCAACAATCCAAATTCTTATTACAAATCAAAATCCCTGGCCAACAAATCTCTAAAATGTTCTTCATTGGTCACATCATTTTCTTTCTACACCATTCTAAATTCCAAAATACAGAACCTTATTTTTTACTTTTTTATTCATTTTATCTATCTAATTTTTTTGTCTATTAAATCATTTTATACTTTTTCCTTCTATTTAAAACTTCATCACTAATTTTTTTGCAAGATTGATTTGTTTTTTTTTTGTCCCATCAACCAATTCTAATTAATTCCAATAATTTAAACGAAAAGTGCTTTTAAGGAATTGTTTCATCATAGGTTTTTTGTGTTCTTCTGCAATTTGAAAAGCACATCTTTTGTTTGTAAAGGAAGCTTCTTCCTCATAGAAGAATCGGGTTAATGATTGGGTGGCTTGCTATATAGCAATATCTATAATTCTATGATGAAGTATAAAGGAAATGTTGAAAGTTTTCTCTTTCCATTTGGCCTGTGTGGTTTTGTTGGAAGACAATCAAGGTAATACAATCAATCATTCACTTGAACGAACAACAATCATTAGTCTGTCCACATATATTCGAGTTCTTTATTCTTGATTATACATTTTATAATTAGCAAAGTCACTTCTCACGTAAGCAAATGTAATTATGTGGACTGAGATCCAACTACATATTTGATTTAATCCCAAATTCAGTTTTATAAAATCACATATTTAATTTTAAAATATCAGATATTGTTGACCAACATTTTAACGTTGCCTTTTCTTCTTCTAAATGCGTGCACTCCTACCTTCAGTGCTACAGAATGAACACAAGTTAGCTAGAAGGCAAAGCAGATGTGTCACTGGCATTTGTACTCCGGCGATTATGTTAGTGCATGTTATAGTGTTCTTCGGCTATCCGAGAAGGTTAATTATGTGAAATTTGCGTGCTTGAGAGTTTTTGGAAGGGCTAGTTTCTTATACCTTTTTTTAATATATTTTTGATGTGTTTTGTGCTTTTTATTTTTTATTTTTTGTTTTGAAACAAGTGCCGTATAGAATGTGTGAACCTCTTTGTTTATTTTTTCTCAAAGCAAAACACGTAAAACAACTCACTCAGAAATGACCATACAATCCTAGCAATGCATTGTTTTTCACAAAAATGAAAAAAAATGCTTTTTGCCTTTTCATCTGAATCTCAACTTCTCTCATTATACAATTTGTCTTTTCTTACTTTTTTTTTTTAAATTTTAACTTACTTTTGTTATTTCATTATATTATTTATTAATGTTATGGCCATAATAATATTGGGCCTAATTATTTCTAACACAGTAAGCCCATTACTGTGGTCCATTACTGTGGCCCATTATTTGGGCCCATTATCTGGGTCCCACAATGACCCAGCCCAGATCATTTATCTATAATACGGTAAGCCCATTACTGTATCTCATTATCTGGGCCCATTACAGTAAGCCCATTACTGTATCCCATTATCTGGGCCCACTATCTGGGTCCCACAATGGCCCAGCCCAGCTCAATTGTTTATAAATACGGTAAGCCCATTACCGTATCCCATGATCTGGGCTCATTACAGTAAGCCCATTACTGTAACCCATTACAGTAAGCCCATTACTGTAGCCCATCATCTGGGCCTATTATCTGGGTTCCACAATGGCCCATTCCGACTCCTATATAAACCCTCCGGAACGTTGCTCAAGGTAAGTTGACAAATGCACATTTTTTTGAACTTATTATCTCTCTACAATTCCTCTATTTTTGAGAGCTTCTCTCTCTAGGAATTTCTCTCAGAAAATTCCGGAGTGCCGGATACTGACTTGAGCATCGGAGGGTCATCGCTGGCACCACCGCCGGAACCCCTGACCGTTTTTCTGTGCTCGTAGGACCGGACCCGTCGCACGACCCGAGCTCCGACCCGCTCCCCCGGCCGTCCGGAAACCGTGCATCAACAGTTGGCGCCGTCTGTGGGGAACGACAATTCAAGCCTCTTTAGTTGTTGCTCCTACCAAAACATATTCAAACACATCATGAGCCACGAATCCCAACACTCAACCTCCCTAGAGGTTGACGAAGAAATCGAGGTCGAAGTACCTCCCCGACGCCGAAGGGTAGTTGATACAGGGAGGGCATTAGTGATATCCTTTGGGGTGGGGCCTAACCTCAGGCAACCCCGGCTTCCACTTAGAAGACCGAAGAAGAGCAAGGCGAATCGGTTAAGTACCATGGAACACACCATGCGGAATTTCAGTGAACAGATAAATCGTATGGTGACTATGTTCAACCAAGCATTTGGGCAAAATGCCCAGCCGGCTGCAAACATTGCTGGGAATAACCACCTCGAACCACCTCGTCGGATGCCATGCTCCATGTCGCTGCATTGTTGCGTGCTGCCCGTGCGCGCACTTACTCCCCCTCGATTTAAAAAACAAAGTTTCAAGAAATTGTTAAAACACCCTCGTAATTGTTTGAATTTCTTCGGAGGAGTCCCTGCAAAATAACGTAACCTACACGCCGCATGCAGCGCCTTGCATGCTTCCTCTTGCGCGCCCAGCGCATTGCATGCTTCCTCTTGCACGCCCAGCGTATTGCATGCTGCCCCTTGCGCGCCCAGCGCTAGCATGCTTTCCTCCTGCGCGCCCAGCGCATAGCATGCTTTCCTCTCGCGCGCCCAGCGCCGAGCATGCTTTCCTCCTGTGCGCCCAGCGCATTGCATGCTTCCTCTTGCGCGCCCAGCGCCTTGCATGCTTTCCTCTTGCGCGCCTAGCGCCTAGCATGCTTTCCTCTTGCGCGCCCAGCGCATTGCATGCTTCCTCTTGCGCGCCCAGCGCATAGCATGCTTTCCTCCCGCGCGCCCAGCGCCGAGCATGCTTTTCTCCTGTGCGCCCAGCGCCTAGCATGCTTTCCTCCTGTGCGCCCAGCGCATTGCATGCTTCCCCTTGCGCGCCCAGTGCCTTGCATGCTTTCCTGTTGCGCGCCTAGCTCCTAGCATGCTTTCCTCTTGCGCGCCCAGCGCATTGCATGCTTCCCCTTGCGCGCCCAGCGCTAGCATGCTTTCCTCCCGCGCGCCCAGCGCCGAGCATGCTTTCCTCCTACGCGCCCGGTGCCTAGCATGCTTTCCTCTTGCGCGCCCAGTGCATTGCATGCTTCCCCTTGCGCGCCCAGCGCTAGCATGCTTTCCTCTTGCGCGCCCAGCGCCTGGCATGACTTCCTCTTGCGTGCCCAGCGCCTTGCATGCTTTCCTCTTGCGCGCCTAGCGCCTAGCATGCTTTCCTCTTGCGCGCCCAGCGCCTCGCATGCCCTTCCCCTGTGATCAGCGCCTAGCATGCCTTCCCCTGCGCGCCCAGCGCCTAGCATGCTTTCACCCTTGCGCGCCCAGCGCCTTGAATGTTTTTCCATAGCGCGCCCTGCGCTCACTTGCTTCTCCCCTATGCGATAAAATGAAAAGAGTAAAAAGAATACAATCAGCCCCAAGATTGTGTGCTGGAAACACTCACAATGACACTCACACTAGCTACTCCGTTCGCTAAGTGTTTTCCCCTTGTGTCACTCTCTACCCCTGTAGAGTTCTACTTGGAGACCTCCCCCTGGAGGGTCTACCTACTTCCAGCCCACCATCTTGGTACATATATATAGCCAACCAACAACCCTGGATGCTAGGTTCCGTGTAGTTGACATCCCCAACTACTAGGCTAGGTGGCGCGCTCCTACACTGCCACATAATCCTCCACTCCCCCGCAAGTGGAGATCATGGGAGTTAACTACCCGTAACTCCCCACTTCCTCTCATGGGTATAACCACCCATGGTTAAAGGTCATGGCATGGAATTAACTCCGCCGAGTAACTTCCCACTCCGGAAGTAACCACCTCGAGTCACTTCCCACTTCCCTCATGAGCATAACTACCCATGAGTGGGATGGAGGCATGGAATATGGGAATTAACTTCCCACTGTCATTCCTGTTCTCAAGGACATGGTTGAACCCTCTCAACCACTAAGTTAGTGGGGAAGTTACATTTCCAAAACCTTAGGAAGCAACTTTCACCCCACTATTTCCTTATTTTTAGGAACCACAATCCTCTTGGATATGTGCCATATTTTAAGCCCACTAACACGCCCATATGCATCATGAATCGCTGCTGTGCGTCGTGTCGCCCGATGCCATGCGCCACGTCACCACTTTGTGGTGCGCGCTACCCATGCGCATGCTTGCTACCCCGCAAGCGCCCCAGCCCGCATGCGTGCATGTGCTAGTGTCCATGCGCTATGTTGCCCCCAACATGCGCGTAGCATCGTTGTGTCGCGCCCAACTCCCGTGTGCACTCCACACATCATGCTCACCACCCGTACGTGCATGTTATCTCACTATGCCACGCCCATCACATGTGCCTGCAAGTGCGTGCCATACTACGCTCGCTACCAATGCATGCGTATTATTTCGTTGCGCTACACATCCCCCTGTGTCAGCGTTCACATTGCCTTGCGCTTCCCCTCGCGCATCAATGACGCCATGCAACGTCTCCACACCTTGCTTAAGCACTCACCCATATGCTTCTCGTGGGCATGCACCCTTGCAGCCCCCTCCAAGCCATGGCGTAACGCAAGGCATGTTATGCCAACCATGTGCGAAGATCAAGGGTGTAGCAGTCAGCCTCCCACCACTTTTCAAACCTCCAGTTCATTATTTGAGGTAGAAAAAAAATGCTGGGGGATGGTATTGAAAATCCGTGGAAGCACGTCTGCGGAAGCACGCCCGCGGAGAAAAAAAAAATGTGTATCCGCGGAAGCACGCCCGCGGAGGAAAAAAAAATGTGTTAAAGCTTGAAAATCCGCGGAAGCACGCCCGCGGAGAAAAAATTATTCAAGTCTGAAAATCCGCGGAAGCACACCCGCGGAGGAAAAATTATTCAAGTTTGAAAATCCGCGGAAGCACACCCGCGGAAGAAAAATTATTCAAATCTGAAAATCCGCGGAAGCACGTCCGCGGAAGCATACCCGCGGAAGCACGTCCGGGAAGCACACCCGCGGAAGCACGTCCGCGGAAGCACGCCCGCGGAGGCACGTCCGCGGAGGAAAAAAATATTAAACTTGAAAATCCGCGGAAGCACTCCCGCGGAGGAAAAATTATTCAAGTTTGAAAATCGCGGAAGCACACCCGCGGAGGAAAAATTATTCAAGTTTGAAAATCCGCGGAAGCACACCCGCGGAAGAAAAATTATTCAAAAAACGTCCGCGGAAGCACACCCGCGGAAGAAAAATTAAAAGCGTCCGCGGAAGCACGTCCGCGGAAGCACACCCGCGGAAGCAAGCAGCGAAGCACGCCTGCGGAGGCACGTCCGCGGAGGAAAAAAATATTAAAACTTTAAAATCCGCGGAAGCGCTCCCGCGGAGGAAAAATTATTCAAGTTTGAAAATCCGCAGAAGCACACCCGCGGAAGAAAAATTATTCAAATCTGAAAATCCGCGGAAGCACGTCCGCAGAAGCATACCCGCGGAAGCACGTCCGCGGAAGCACGTCCGCGGAAGCACTTCCGCGGAAGCACACCCGCGGAAGAATGTCCGCGGAAGCACGCTCGCGGAGGCACGTCCGCGGAGGAAAAAAATATTAAAGCTTGAAAATCCGCGGAAGCACACCCGCGGAAGAAAAATTATTCAAATCTGAAAATCCGCGGAAGCACGTCCGCGGAAGACAAATATTCAAATCTGAAATCCGCGAAGCACGTCTGCGGAAGCATACCCGCGGAAGCACGTCCGCGGAAGACACCCGCGGAAGCACGTCCGCGGTGCTTCGCGGAAGCACACCCACGGAAGCACGTGCGGAAGCTACGCCCGGGCGGCACTCCGCGGAGGAAAAAAATATTAAAACGTAAAATCCGCGGAAGCACTCCCGCGGAGGAAAAATATTCAGTTTGAAAATCGCACCCCACCCGCGGAAGCACGTCCGCAGGTGCTCCGCGGGAAGCACACCCGCGGAAGCACGTCGGCGGAAGCACGCCCGCGGAGGCACGTCCGCGGAGGAAAAAAAAAATATTAAAGCTTGAAAATCCGCGGAAGCACTCCCGCGGAGGAAAAATTATTCAAGTTTGAAAATCCGCGGAAGCACACCCGCGGAAGAAAAATTATTCAAATCTGAAAATCCGCGGAAGCACGTCCGCGGAAGCATACCCGCGGAAGCACGTCCGCGGAAGCACGTCCGCGGAAGCACGCCCGCGGAGGCACGTCCGCGGAGGAAAAAAATATTAAAGCTTGAAAATCCGCGGAAGCACTCCCGCGGAGGAAAAATTATTCAAGTTTGAAAATCCGCGGAAGCACACCCGCGGAAGAAAAATTATTCAAATCTGAAAATCCGCGAAGCATCCGCGGAAGCATCCGCGGAAGCACGTCCGCGGAAGCACACCCGCGGAAGCACGTCCGCGGAAGCACGCCCGCGGAGGAAAAAAAATATTAAAGCTTGAAAATCCGCGGAAGCACTACTGCGGAGGAAAAATTATTCAAGTTTGAAAATCCCCGGAAGCACGCCCGCGGAGGAAAAAATATTAAGGCTTGAAAATTCGCGGAAACACCCTCGCGGAGGAAAAATTATTTAAGTTTGAAAAATCGCGGAAACACCCCCGCGGAGAAAAAATTGAAGTTTGAAATTTCGCGGAAACACCCCCGTGAAATAAAAATTACAGTTTGAAATTTCGCGGAAACACCCCTGCGAAATAAAAATAAAGGTTTGAAATTTGCGGAAATACTCCCGCGAAATAAAAATTGCAGTTTGAAATTTCGCGGAAACACCCCCGCGAAATAAAAATAAAGTTTTGAAATTTTTCAGAAACACCCTCGGATTTTAGGTAAAGGTTTTGAAATTTTACACCAACACCCCCGAGGTTATATAATGGAAATTTTGAAATTTGCTGATATGCCCCCGTGTTTATTCAAATTTCTTGGTGGGAGTCCTTGTAAAACTTTCGTAAACCTGCATGAACGCAGGTAGCAGCGCCCCGCACCCAGCGCCCAGCGTCCAGCACGCACGCGGGGACCCAGCGTCCAGCACGCACGCGGGCGCCTAGCACCCAGCGCCCAGCGCCCGCGCGATCGCCCAGCACGCGTTCGCCCAGCGCCCTGCTCCCAGCGCGCACGCGAGCAGCCCAGGCGCCCAGCCCTCGCCGCTCGCCCCTGCGCACACCAGGCTCGCCCCTCGCCCATCGCGAGCTCGCCTGCTACTTCCTTGGGCCCCGCAGGCAGGTCACCTCTCCCTCTCGCCCAGCACTCAGTTCACCTGCTCCTCCCATGCTCGCCCAACCCTCGCCTGCTTCTCCCTTGTGCGCCCAGCTCTTATGAGCGCGCTGCGAGCAGCTCGCCCTCACGGGCTCGCTGCGAAGTAGCAGCTCGCCAGGGCACTGCTCGCATGGGCATAGCAGCTCGCCCTCACGGGCGTGCTGTGCACGCATAGCAGCTCGCCCTTGCGAGCTTGCTGCACATAGCAAGCCCTCGTGAGGGTGCTACTCGCATGGGCGTGCATAGCAGCTCGCATTTGCGAGTTTGCTTCGCACGCCCCACGCGGGCTCTCCCTCTCACATGCTTGCTGGTAGAAAAAATTCTCTCAGCTTATTCAAGTTCCCTGGACATTGTTTCAGTTGACCATTCCTTAGCAAAAGTTTGAAAAACCTCCTTCACAAAGCCAAACATTTCAGACGAATGATCACATGCAACACAATGGAACTGCATCTCAGTCGACCCTTGAGTCCCAGTCACGCTGCGACCATTTCGGATAAAAGACTCTCGTAAGCCACAATCCGCATGACACCAATGAAGACATTGATGCAGTGAACCCATTAGAGTTTGTACGAAATGTGTTCGTTAAGGACTGAATACTCCTTCCATGGCTTGGAGAACCAGGAGCTTAGGTCGAATCACGGGTACCAACAGCTTTACTGACAGGAGAGCTAGTAAACAACCCGAAGCCCCTGGTACTTGGTCTTTCCATATAATCAGCCTTCCATGTCACAACAACCCGCGATTCTCTTTTAATCCATCCGCCACCTTCAGCAGAATCAGCAGCGTGAATCGGTATAACAGCTACGCTTTTTCCTTTATCCTTGAAATTATGGTTCGACCCCTCCATTTCCATATACACATTCACTTCATTTTCTTTTAAGTCTGCACCATATTTATTAATTACATAATTGCCGTCTTTGTGACGCCCACCTAAGGGTTCAAGTCACGTTAGACTTATATGTGTATAATAAATCACATCTTTGGGCTGGCCCCCTGACACATTTATTTTTAGCCCAGAAACAACTAAATAGTCCCTACGTCGACCCATTGGTCAACTTGGGCCTGGGGGGGACTACTGTTATGGCCATAATAATATTGGGCCTAATTATTTCTAACACAGTAAGCCCATTACTGTGGCCCATTATTTGAGCCCATTATCTGGGTCCCACAATGACCCAGCCCAGATCATTTATCTATAATACGGTAAGCCCATTATTGTATCTCATTATCTGGGCCCATTACAGTAAGCCCATTACTGTATCCCATTATCTGGGCCCACTATCTGGGTCCCACAATGGCCCAGCCCAGCTCAATTGTTTATAAATACGGTAAGCCCATTACCGTATCCCATGATTTGGGCTCATTACAGTAAGCCCATTACTGTAACCCATTACAGTAAGCCCATTACTGTAGCCCATCATCGGTATAACAGCTACGCTTTTTCCTTTATCCTTGAAATTATGGTTCGACCCCTCCATTTCCATATACACATTCACTTCATTTTCTTTTAAGTCTGCACCATATTTATTAATTACATAATTGCCGTCTTTATGACGCCCACCTAAGGGTTCAAGTCACGTTAGACTTATATGTGTATAATAAATCACATCTTTGGGCTGGCCCCCTGACACATTTATTTTTAGCCCAGAAACAACTAAATAGTCCCTACGTCGACCCATTGGTCAACTTGGGCCTGGGGGGGACTACTGTTATGGCCATAATAATATTGGGCCTAATTATTTCTAACACAGTAAGCCCATTACTGTGGCCCATTATTTGGGCCCATTATCTGAGTCCCACAATGACCCAGCCCAGATCATTTATCTATAATACGGTAAGCCCATTACTGTATCTCATTATCTGGGCCCATTACAGTAAGCCCATTACTGTATCCCATTATCTGTGCCCACTATCTGGGTCCCACAATGGCCCAGCCCAGCTCAATTGTTTATAAATACGGTAAGCCCATTACCGTATCCCATGATCTGGGCTCATTACAGTAAGCCCATTACTGTAACCCATTACAGTAAGCCCATTACTGTAGCCCATCATCTGGGCCTATTATCTGGGTTCCACAATGGCCCATTCCGACTCCTATATAAACCCTCCGGAACGTTGCTCAAGGTAAGTTGACAAATGCACATTTTTCTGAACTTATTATCTCTCTACAATTCCTCTATTTTTGAGAGCTTCTCTCTCTAGAAATTTCTCTCAGAAAATTCCGGAGTGCCGGATACTGACTTGAGCGTCGGAGGGTCACCGTCGGCACCACCACCGGAACCCCTGACCGTTTTTCTGTGCTCGCAGGATCGGACCCGTCGCACGACCCGAGCTCCGACCCGCTCCCCCGGCCGTCCGGAAACCGTGCATCAACAATTAAATATAATATTTTAGTTATCTTATAATATTTGAATTTAAAAAAAATCAACTGCAATTCATTTTCAATAAAAAATATAAAATACACAGAACTAAAGGTATTATCGTTCATTCTTCTTGAAAAAATTTAAATATATCTTTTATTTTCTTTTTGAAACAAAAATATAAAATTCATAGCTAAAGCGGCCTACAGGCTTTTATGCATAGAAGACGGGATATCGATCATTCCTACTGTTATTGTCCCCCCTTATACATTGGGCTTTTCAGGTTGGAGATATTGTGTCCCTTCCGGCCCTCGTTGGCATTTGTTGAGGGCAGACGACTAGGTCGTACTCTAGGACCATCAGTAACCGAGGGAGTGGATGCAAGTGTTTAGTGCTATTAGGAGATTAAACCTTTGCAGGAGCATGCCTAAAGAGAGTCCTTCCAATTCTCTCCTTGCACCTTGCGCTCTTCTGTGTTTTGTTGGGGCCGATTCACAAAGACTGCAATCATTGTTTTATCTCCGAGGGTCTGTCCTCATAAATCGTTCCAACATTTCGCTCCTCGGCATGTTTTTCTCTTGGAAATGGCCAGGGTACGTCTATTCTGCCAGTGCATCACTTTTCCAAATCCGTATAAAAATTGTAAGTGAATACAAAATTTTGTTTTTAATAAAAAAATTGTAAAAATCATTTACAACTTTTTTTTCATAACCATATTTACACCTTTTATACGAATGAATTTGACAAAAAATGATGTCCCTTTTCTTTGCTGTGGAGTTTATATTGGTTCCTAGGAATCATAAGCCCTCTAAGCATACAAGGCCTGTTACTAGGTAACTCCCACTGACGCCCACTTAACAATACTAGGTTCCTTGTGCTTGCCAAAAGAAGAGCAATAACAATTTTGTCAAGGATTACTACTGAATTCTTTCGAAAACATAACTTTTAAAACCGTAAATTAATTAAATATTATCTTGCAAATTAAAATAACTTCTTAAAGAATATAATTTTATATAACTGAGTATGTCAAATCCCTTTTGGCTTCTAATTAAACTGACCATAAACATCACCAAACTCTAATTAAAAACAGTAATGTGATAGGCAACTATTATTCTTAATTTATTGAAGTCCACCTAGAAAATAATTGTCAACTATTCTACTTCTTTCTTCCTCTTTCTTGTCTTGTTAGGTAAAGTGAACATGTTGAATAGGTAAATAATTTAAACAAAGGGTAGTAAAAGCAATTTTTATTTTTATTATTGTTAACATACTATTATTATCGAACGAGAAGAAGGGGAGATATATTTACTATTTCTGAAACGAAGGGATGTGATCATGTTCCCATGCACTCAAAAGTTAGTATAATTTAATCTTAGATTCATATTTATGTGCATTCCTTTCAATTACCAGATACAGGAAAAGTAAGGCACAATACATGACATGTCTAAGCTAATTTTTTATTTTTATTTTCTAATTTGTAATTAAAATATAATGGTTTAAATTTGATTGAAGTGGATGATTGAGCATTATATTCTCACACCTAACCAATAGTTGTCTTCTACTTTTTTATTAAATCTATCGCATTCTAACAAATAATACTTATTTTATTTATTTTGCTTTAACCTTTCATTAATATAATTAATTTCTTAGTGTAGGCTTCCAAAGATACGTTAGATCATATGTCTAATACGTACATTAATTTTTCTGAGTCATATTGGCAAGATGGATCTTTAATTGTTCTAGATATCGGCTAAAGTTAATATTTGACTAATATATTTATTGTAACTAACCATTTCTTGTCTAGTCTCTTTTTCCAAAAAAAAAAAAAATTCTAGTCTCCTGTTTTTATTGCGTGCAATATTCTGTTTCCCTTCAAAATCTTATCACAGCCTGTTTGGTACCTACATCTCTTTCTTTCGTTACTCTTTTCCTTTGTTTTTCTTCAACTTTTAATTACTATTACAAGTCTGCAACAATAGCCTAACCCCATATTTCTATCAAGTATTTGCGGTTTTTTAAATTCATTATAACTCCTTAAAGACTAGGGATTTTATTGGCTATAATCGAAAAATCTTTTCTGCAACTTTTACGTCAATATGAAATTCTCTACCGAGATGATTATTGCTATGTTCTAGTGAACAGATCTGATCCAGAGCCACCAAGTAAGGGACATGACCTGTCGGAGACAAAGAAGCATCTTAGTTTCTTAGTTCTTTTAAGCAAGGGATTGATCTCTTCATCTTATAACGCCTTTCATCACTGGTCACTCTCTAATTTTTTTTCACCAACACACTGTCGATATCAGGAATTCCATAATCGTTGAACTCTTGGTGATGGGTTTTTCTACAGAAAGCTTGGTTTTTGGTTGAGAGAGTTAAATTAATCTCAGCAACAATAGAAAGCTTGGGTTTTTGTCGAAAGAATTTAATTAATCTCAGCAACAATATTTTTATAGGTACAACTGATTATATGTTTAATTAATTGATAATTCTATCGTTATGTTAGATTTTTATCAATCAATTTTTGTGATTAGAGACAAAATTAATTTGTTACATAGTTGAACTTTCAAAGTTTATGGGTCGCAAGAGCTTTGTTATGATATTACAGATGAGGGTATAGATTTAGGTATTGTTTGTTTCAATCACTTAATACTTTTTAGAACTTAATTTATATCACTTAATACAATGTTCATTTGATTTTTTAGATACCACTTAAAAAAAGTGGTAAGAGAATATTTTATCTTTAATGTGACTTTTTTTTTACCCTTGTTAAAATATAAAATATTTATATTTATATTTATACAATCCTTTAAAAATTAAATAGTTAATAAAATTAAATCAAAAAATTAAATAGTTAATAAAATTAAATCAAAATTCTTTTTCATTTAAATAATTAATATTATATTTCTTACAACATTTAAAAAATAATTATTAACTAGAATTAAATAAAAATTCTTTTTCATTTAAATAGTTAATATTATATTATATGAACTTATACAATATATTATTCTATAACTACTATATCATTAATATTATCCATTTTTAAAATTCATTCATCCACTTAGATCAATTTTAAGCCATATCAATTTGTATAAAAAAAATTATAAGAGTAGCATTTTATCCATTACATTTTGAGGACCATATTTTGAATCATAAAAAATTAATTCTATTAATTAAAGTTTTTTTCATTTCATAAACTTAAAAACAAAAAATAAATAAAATGATCTTTTAATTTATAATATTAAATATTAATTTTTTAGTTTAAATTTACACTATTAAATAAAATAAACTATCCTTAGCAATATATTAAATAACCTTTGAAGTTTCAATAAAACAATCCTTATAATATGCAATAAAGTTCTATCAAATATATTATCTATTTTAAAACTTGTTATTTATTATTATATCAAATTTTTTAATAATTGTTATTCAACATATTTTCAGATAATTAATTTGAAATATTAATAGAAATAAATAAAATTTTACCAATTATAAAAATATTTATCATATTTTAATATGGTAATTATAAATATAGTAATAAATAATATGACAATTTGATAATAAATACTAAAAAAATCACAAATATACCAAAATTTGTACCTTTTAATAAATTAAGATAATATTCATAAATAAAAATTTGATAAAATTTATATTATTTTAATATGTAAGAATATTTATGAAATAAAATTTTCAACACCTCATTTAGATAATAATGATTAAAATATTTGATAAAATTTATATTATTTTAATATGAAGGAATATTTATAGAATAAAATTTTTAACACCTCATTTGGACAATAGTGATTAGAAAAAGTGATAAATTTTCACTTTTTCAATTAACTGATTTATCACTTAAAATAAGTGCTAAATGGAAAAACAAACAAAAATTTTAAGATTGGAATCTAAACACTTTAAGTGTTAGGTGATAAGTGGAAGAAAACAAACAACCCCTAGTCTATTTTAAGCATTGTTTCATTAGTTTATTCATTATATTAGTTGTACTTCAGAAATGAGTTGTCATCATGATATAACAAAATTAGTTGTTTGCGTCTTCGTATTAGTTTATTTGTTATATTATTAATATTATACATTATAATCTCTTCTCTTTTTCTTCTCTTTAGGAAAAAAGTATGAGATTCCAAAAGATAGGGGCGACACAAACAAAGCCACACACAACAAGTCAGTAAAGGCTGTGCAAGATTGAGAGATGAATTGGTTTTTTTTCTTTTCTCTAAGATTTCTAATTTCATTCCATATTTGTTTTTATAATAAAAATTTATATATAATTGTTGAGTGATAATTATTTTAGTTCTTGGTTCTATTATATGCTCTTCAGGTTGGTAATCCCTTTCTTTTAACTTAACTTTTTAGATACAGAAGGCTCCTACTCCATCATCGGTTTCAAGAGTACAAGTTTGGATCAAAGGACATCTACGAAAAGATAGAAAACCTATTTAATGATATTGCAAGTGAATTAATGGTATTGAAAAGTTACTTTCATGATGGCCTTTTAGTTCTCTACTATAACATTTGTAAAATCCATATTATAATTATTGTTTTTTTTCTCTTGAATTGTTGTTTTTGGAAAAACTAAAAGAATAGAGCAAACATTAGCCCCAGAATATCCAAACTCCATAAGGAATGATGAAATGAGAGAATTATATGAAGTAGAACGTCTTGGATATGTTAATGGTATGGGATTTGAAGTGACACCTCCTAAATTGGATGTACAAGTTCAAAAGCAATTGTAAAAGTGAGGAAACTTGAAGGTGACTTCCAAAAACCAAGATGAAGCAATTTCAGGTGGCTGTTATGTCCAGCATTAGATTGAATGTTATAAGTTATTTAAAGATTTTTATTACTTGATTATATCTTTGCATACTTTGAGTTATTATGTATAGATAATAAATGAGTATACTTTAATAGGATCCTAATGGATTGGAGGATGCAATAGAGCCAGTTTAAGGTTGTTGTTGCTGTAAAAATAAGCAGCTCCTGCTTTGTTGTAGAAAAAAATTAGCTTAAAAAAAAGGGGGAGGGTGTTTGATAAACTAACTTTTAAAAGCTGCTTAATTTACTTTTCCAAAGCAGGATATCATGCGTTTAAGGTTGCTATTGTTGTAGTTTTATTCCATATAAATGACCAAAATGGGCATATATCTTTGTAATGTTTATTTATTAATATTTTATAATAATTTTTTAACTATTTTATATAATTTTTATAAAAAAATATTTTACATAAATAGTAATGTTTTTAAAATATAATTAATTTTTAATTAATATAAAAATATATAAATGCATAAATTATATGGAAATATATTTCAATATAAATTATTAATTTAATTAAATAAAGGATATAAAAATGTTATATTTACTAAATTAATTTTTGCATTTTTAAAAAATAAAAGTATTGGAAAAATAAACACCCAGACTGTCACCGGAGGTGGTTGCCGATGAAAATTTATGGGCACGTCCAATGACACTGCCTGCATAAGCACAATCGTAGAAGGGATCTATCCATCCACAGTGGTTTGGATGGCAAAAAATGTAGCATTTCTCTGCATAAGACGACCAAAGTTCAGCTGAAAGTTTTGTCGTATTCCATGCAAACTAATAGACCTTTTCCCATTGAAACAACCGTGGATGGATAGATCAGCCTCTAAAGATTGCATTGGTGTAGGCAATGTCACCATATGCACCTCTAAAAATTTGCCAACAACTACCTCCGACGGCAGTCTAGTGACCTTCCAATGAAAGTCTGGTGACTCTTCAGCAACAATGTAATTTAAAAAAAAAAAATTATATTTACTTATTAGTTAAGTATAATTTTTTAAATTAATAAAAAAAAGAATTTTGTAATTTTATTTTTCTAGTGAGGATAATTTAGACATTTCATATATCAAAAGTAAAAGCAGGTCTTCAAAAGCAGATGACTCCATGCTTTTAGACTCCTTTTCCAAAAATGATTTTTTTAGTAGATTTTTTTTTTGAAGTAGTTGAAACCACCCCTAGGCTGTTGCTGCTATAAAAAAAATGTGATTTTTTTCCACAACAACAATCCGAAAGTGGCCCTATTACATCCTTCATAGGTAAATCATGTCAATTTTTGTTAGGCATTAGTTTTAATTTTTTTTAACTTGTACGTTGAGAATGTGCATTCATATATATATATATATATATATATATATATATATATATATTTTTTTGTAGTCTAATGGAGATAGCATTGCTCCTCCAAATGCTCCAATTGAGGGTGATCTTTGTAAATTTTTAAATTGGATGGGAAGTGGAGAGGTTGCTTCAAAAGACAAATAGCTACAACAGATACTTTAGCATTAGTTCACCGTGTGCAACTTGGACCAGACTGCTATAAAGTCTGATTGATAAAGTAGCTTTATCAAGATAACCTTTGGCCCGACCTATTCATGAGTTTTTCACCTTAGATGATGCAAAAGGAATTTAATGCAATTGCATGGCCTAAAAAGTATCTTTCCTTTTATTGACTATTGTAAGGTAATGTTTTGCTTTCTACAAATTAATTTTTAATAAAAATGAACTTTGGCTAAAATTGTATTTAATCAATTATTTAATTTTTTTAGGGATTTGAAGACTTAAAGAAAACCATTTTCAGCATTAAAGGATTTTCAAGGATTGGATTGAAAGAGAACCCTTTTTCTTCTTCTTTCCCCACCACCCACCCCCCCCCCCCCCCCCCCCCCCCCCCCCCCCCCCCCCCCCCCATGGGTGTTGAACATCTTAAAATAAAAAAGAGACTATTTTTCTTCTTCTTTTTTTTTCTATTACAATTGCGCTAGACAAATGGAAGTCAATATATGTGTGATAGATTGAATTGTTGATTATTTGTTGACAGAGAGTTTCAATAAAAATTGACAACTCACTACAAGAAATCAAGGCATATACCAAGGCCATTTATGACGGTTTTTAAAAATTGCAGTATATTGTGATACAAATAACCCATCTACGGTGGTTTGCAAAACTGTCGTTTACAAGGATATTAAAAACCCCAAACTTATAAACTCCTATCTCACCTCTTGAACCCTAATATGGCCTCTCTCAATTTCCTCTCACGTTCTCTTTCGATTTCTCCAATTGCAAGAACCTTCGAAGCTTCTGTCTTCTCAATCTCTTCGTAGTGGCAATTTCCCCATTTTCTGAATCAATTTGCAGTGTTCAATCTGATTTTTATCTTCTCAACCGATTCTTAAGGTCTTAGGTACGCTTCTCTCTGGCTCTCTCTCTTCTGTTAGTTTTTGATCCGGGGTCGGCTGCTCAGGTTTTCTACTTGCGCTCACTTTCTGTTAGGTTTTTTCATTTGAGTTTGATTTATTTATCAATATTTTAATGGCTTGGTTTAGGTCAGCACCTACTTTGCAGGCCTGTATTATCAGGTTTTGTAGCAAAAAGCGAAATTCGGTCACCAATTTTTCAGTGATGCTGGTACTATACTTCGTATTGATGGAACTGCTAAAGAGACTACCATCTCACACTGGTAATATGTATTCGTTTGTCCTTAACGAATTTAAATGTTTTAGTTTTTCTGCTTTTTCAAAATGTTGTTTGTTTTGCTTTTCCGTTTTGTGCTCCAAGGAAATTAGAGTGTGGAAATTGGTTATACTTTTTTTGATTTTACAAAAAGCACTAGCAAACAAAAAGGATTTTAAACGATTGGGGCTTTGACTTTCAATCCGGCGCAAACTGTTTGTTGAAATGCTAAAATGATTTAAGTGTTATTTGTTTTTTTAATCCATTTATGTTTATTATCTTTCCAAATTTCACAGACAAATTGGTCCCAAAATATGATTTGTATTGCAATGGATTTTTTAATAATTTGGGATTGGAGTAAACGTTGCAGGTAGCTGGGAGACTTTACCTCAAATACACGTTTGTTTGTGAGTACAAACCATTTCACTTAACTTTTAAGATATTAAACTGTAATTTTTATCTTTGTTTCGTTTGCATTCATACTTGTCATTGAAATTAGCTCTAATGCTTTGAGTGTAATTTTTTTTTGGCTATCCTTTAATGCTAATGTATGATAATTTGAGGCTGATTTTGTTCTAGGAACTTTCTTTAATTTAAAGTTTTCGTAATTAAATTAATGGGATTAAGCAATTGTTGCTTACCAAGATGTGTTTGTGTGAACTAATATATATATATATATATATATATATATATGAAGTTTATTTTAATAGTTATTAGTAAACAATTATTACTTTACAAATAGTCAAAGCTTTGTGAGGAAATGCAGGACAATGGCTTTAATGGCATTTATTAACATTGTCCGCTACAAAATATTATTTATTTTGTCTATGTTATGCTTGATGGCGTGATACTACATGACCATTTAGTTTTATATCTTCTAATAGGGTTATACTTTCTAATATCCATGTGTACAGTAAAAGTTATTTTGTCATTGTTATAGTGCTTCTCAAACGGTAACATTGAGCTATTATGATTATATTTTGTTCTATTTGCTTGAGGTAAAGTGTATGTTGACTAAAGTAATAATTGCATGACCTAACAGAAGAAAATTTTAATTAATCACTAGCGTATGTAAGAAGAAAAATTTAGGTTGTAACATGCGATTAGATTGCAGTATAACTTTTCAGTAAACTTCTCCATGTCATGAAGCTTTATGTGTAATCGTAGGTGTTTATTTTTAATGTTTAAAGATCTGAAAGATACAACTTATTCATCTACAAAAATTTTAATGATTTTGCATCTGATTAGAGCTTTAAATACAAATTATTGCTGTGCATACTCATCTATGTTCCATCATAGATTCGGGATAGAAGAAGTCAATCATGTTGATGATAATATGCTTAGAGTACAGCTCACAATAGATAAACTATTATATCATAGCATATATAACTATTCTAAAAAAAATCATCATAAACTAATTATTAATATTCTCTCTGAACCTTTTTAGTCCTATGATATAACCAAATCACCAAGAAACTAACACCATTTACTTCATTTGTATCACTTGTCCTCTCCATTAAGCAACATAAACTGCCATTATTTATATGCAAGATATTATTCGTTACTAAGTATTCTAGTTCTTAGTAATTGGTGTGTTTCTTGGCGCTTAAATTTGATTAATTGCATTTTAGGATTTCTTCCTAATTGACTACACTTAAATAAATTTCAGAATTACTTGTATTATATTCTCTATCCTTAACTTTTTAATTCTTATTTAGGTAATTAGTAGAAGAGAATAAAGGTGTAGCTTGATACTTGAAAACTTTATGAGTGCTTGCAAATGGAGTTTCCATATATAATTAGGACAATGGCATTTATTAAAATATTATTTATTATTAACATTCTTGTTCATGACCTGGTATTATTGAAGGATGTTTATAACTAATTTTTCAAAAAAATAACTAAAACTATAACTAATTTTTCAAAAAAAAAAATGTGACGACCACTGCTACTAATAGCTTTTTTTGGGGTTCTAGAGTTTTTGGCCTCCAGTGCTTTACAGTAACCAAAGCTGGTCTACGAAGGAGTGGTCCTGGCATTCAATTTTTTTTTTTGATAAATCGGCTATTTTTTGTAATTTTTGGTTGTTCAGATAAATATGGGTCACAACTGTAGACAAGTGGTAGGGATTCTCTTCTGTTATAGGCATTTTGGACTTTGAAGGCTTACTGTAAAATGATTTTGTCTGTTAATAATAATATCTGATGCATCTTTGGGTAGGTCTTCTTATTTGCTTGACAACAATATGGAGAGAAGCATACATCATATGATAGTGATGGGTTCTCATGTCTCAGTAAGGCCTGGAAAAGAAATAGCATTTTGAAGGTACTAATGCATAAGAAGCATAATGTTTATGTTTCTTTTTCTTTCATAAAAACTAGAATTGGAAGCTGGCTGCTTGAAATTCCAATTTCGTATAACAAGGTTTCATACAGTCTCATCTATCTTATGGTATCTTGAACAGGTACTGTCATCTGCTTGAAATACTTAAAGGTTGCAATTTTCAGATGGAGTTAGAGCATAAAATAGGATTTTGCATAGACTGCAATCTTTTAGTTATTCTTGATAGAGCTAGTGAGTAAATTTTGCTGTAATGTTTTTTGTTTGGTACATAGGAACACTTTCTTTCCGAAATTTTTTGATTCTGGTCTCTAACACCACTGTTCAAGCTTAGCTGACCAGTTGCTGTTTTCTTGTATATGTGGTTTCGTTGTGGGATTTGTTGGCATTTTCAGCAAGAGATTGATCTATTGAAGGTAGCTTTATTCCTATTTTACTTTTTATTGCTATAATCTGACATATTCTTTACTTAGTATCAAGATGCACCTTGCATGTGTTACTTTTGAAGGATTTGTATTAAGCTTTAGAGATATTCTTATTGAGTTATGGTGAAATTTTTTTGATTTTTGTGCTATTTAAAACATAAGCCGGCCCTTTCTTACAGAACCTAAACCACAAAAATATTATGAAATATCTTGGATCATTGAAGACAAAGACTCACCTTCACATAATTCTCGAATAAGTGAGTTGTATTGGATGGTAAATTTATGCACATAGTATTATAGGAAATTTTGTTGAAAAAGCTAATGTGATAGTTTTTCTTTGATATAGGTATGTGAAGAATGGCTCACTTGCAAATATCATTAGCTAATAGGGTTTTTAAAGATGGTGCTAAGGTCAATAAATATCATGAAGAATCTATTGGGCCCTCCAAAATTGAAAAAGAAGAGGGTGAGTTATCACCCAATGGCGATTTTGAAGAGGATAATTATGGGGATGCTGGTATGAAGGCTACGTCTAAGGCAAAACATGGATAATTTTGTTTACCAAGTTTTGTGTAAATTTACTTATCATATGATTAAACTATGTGAAGGTTGTTGAACTATCTAATTGACATGTTGTTTAACTGTTTCATTATAACATATTAAATAGCGTAGATGATGATTGCGTTATATTTGGTTTTCTTGGATTATGATTGAATCATTAAATGAGATATTTTTGTATTTGATTTGATTTCATTGTATTCATTGAATGAATGATTATAAAATTATCAAAACATTTTTCTGAGACAGGTTAATTATTTTGTAAACACCCAATAAATATAGAATAGCACAAGCAGTGAAACTTTGAAAAATTTTTACTAACTATTGACGGCGGTTTTCTGGTCGATGCAAAAAACTTTTTTTAACTATTTACGGTGGTTTCCCGTCAACCCACGATAGTTGTGCAAAAATTGTATAAAAAACTTTTTACGATGGTTTTGTGACTTTTTACGGCGGTTTTCTGTTCGTCACAAATATTGACTTTTTACAGCGGACACAAAACCGCTGTAAAAAGGTGTGGTAATTGCCTATCTTGTTTCCTCGTTTGTTTTTGCGTCGAACAGCTAAACCGTCGTAAAAGCTTTTACTGCGGTTGTTTTTGCGGCGGTTGAGAACCACCGCATAACCGCCGCAAATGTGTTTTTATGGCGGTTTTGGCCCGCCGTCAATAGTTTTCTCTGTTGTAGTACTGCTTGTTTTATTTTGATTTCAATCAAGACGATATTTACATGACTGTTGTCGGAATTATGAGAGCATATAATTCATATATAGTTTCATACAAATTTTATATTATTTACCCAAACTGAAAATAAACAACAAAAATTAATTTTTAAAAGAAAAAAAATTTTATGGCATTACTTAACTTTGCCCTCTAATCAATGAAAACGTATCTAAAATATCCAATTTATCAATATTCACGACAATTTAATTTTATGTGATCAAATCAATTTTCTACTGTAATTAACATAATGCCATCAATAAAATTTAGAGCAAAATATTACATTGCGAAGTCATATTTAGTTTGCTATAATAAGTTACTATAGCATAAGATAATAGTCTTTGAAACTCATATAAATGTTAATTACGATGGCAAATTATTATTTGCTATTGAAGGAACTTTCAACGGCTAATTTATTTTACCTTAGATTTCTTTTAGAAGCAAAGCTTATAGCAATGAAATCATGCCACTAAAAGGAGGTACTTATCCACGGCTCATGGATCAACGGCATTAACATCTTTTCCGTCTTAACAATTCAATGGCGTAACTTTTTCGCCGTTGAAATTCATATTTATTGTAGTGGCATATATAAGCGCACTGACGAGTCAGGCTATTAAAATGTGATGCGACATGGACAGGTCCCCCTATATTGTCCATTTGTCAACGAGTCCATTGGAAAATTGTTGTCAACAATAAGGCTAGCACTTTTGATTTCCAAAAAAAAAAATTGATAATTAATATAATATAGAGTTTATGCATAAAGTCTTTACATACAAGTTATTCATCCTATCTTATGGGTTTTTACTTTCTGTATCGATTAACTTACTACATTCACACATACAATAATAAGCAGTTCTCTCACCGAAGTCGGATTTTGTAAACTATTCTCGCACTTTAAAAGGGCTTGTTCCTAACAATTGCATGTTGCATGAAGACTTTGGTCCAATTTGGTTGAATTTTGAACCTTTTTGGACGTGAAGGCCTTTTTATTTGGATTGGGCGCCATTGGGTTATACTTGTTTAAAGACAAACATGCAACAATGTTGTTCTGCAACAAACTATTTAAAAGTTATGTTTTAAATTCCCCCTCTAGTAATTTGTTTGATCATTTAAATTGTTCAACGAGTAATAATTTTGTTCCTAAAAATTATCTGAAATTTCATCATATATCATATGTAGAAGTCTTGTAGCTTTCATTAAATGGATAATGGAATGATATAGTAAGTGATATGGCAACGCCACATTACTTGAAATCATCATTTAGTATAAGTTCTGGGATAATTTTTGGGAAAAGCATCATTACTTTTTTTTTCTATTATTACGTATTGAGTTGACAACCCACCTTCTTCATCATCAACATTTTTGCATTGTAAGATTTTTATACAAGTACCGGATTAATTGGTTTGGAGCTGTATATTTTTATTAGAACTGGATTACTTAGTGATTTGTATAGTAATGTATCTTTTATTATCTTTTGGATCCTTGGAGGCAGAATTCTAGACTACATGTTTTATTTAATTTGATATCATGAATATTGGAGTATTAATTGAATTTGTTTTAATAATTTATAATATATGACACTCTTTTAATTTATTTCAATTTCCTCGTGTTAAGAAATAGTAGGCTTCATATTAGTAGAGCAATCAGCATGTGACAGTCATTTGTTGAGTCACAGGTATTAAAAATATAGCTACTACGAAAAGGGAATGCATAAGATACGTTGTGCTCTAATCTCACTAGCAGAACTCATCAATCTCCAATTCTAGCACACCCTTTACATGTATGCAATATTCTCACCTAACCATTTTGCATTTTCCACATCGATATAGTTGCAAATCTCAACCAGACAACCACCAAGATAAAAATTTAAAGAAAAATGCGAAGATAAAGGAAAAAAACCATCAAGAACAAATTGTCAAAGCCACATGCACGCCACAAGAGAAGGAAAGAAATATATGATTAAAACAGTTCATGAGATACAACAAAAAGTTAACAAAGTTGAAGGAAAAATTAAAAGGATATTGCAGAAGTAGTTCATTATTTTTAGTAACCCAAAACTGAGTAGAAGAAGAACTAATACAGCGGCAAGGAAAGCAAGCACGCGCTTCAAGGGCTTTGGAAACGTTGGCAAGTGGTAACTGACTTGAGCTATCCATGTCATGTATTGTTGCCACAACGTTTTTGAATGTCTCCTTTGACATCTGAATGTTTTGCAGGATTTGATATTACAAGTTGGTGAAGAGTTTAGCCACTTTTTCATCACTGCCAAGGGCATCATAAAATATTTGCTTGTCTCGCAACTCTTTAATTAAGATGTTGGGCAACATCAATTAGTGCATCAAGAAAGCGCATGTAAGAGGAGACCCAAAGTCATTGACAAAATCTGGAGACATTTCATAAGCTACCAAGTTCAAGAACTTTGACATCGTAAAGTTCTCCGCTACGACTGGAGGAAGCTTTAGAGTTCTAGATTGAAATTGACGTCTGTCAAACGACCTGTATACTAGTTCTCAGTTGAATCCTTGCTAGCTATTTTAAGCTCCTCAACTCTGTGAGAAAAGTACAAATCTTGAATTCGCAAAAATGATGAATTGTCAAGTACCTTGCCTAACTAATCAATTAAATCCCGAAATTTCTCAAGTGGCTTTCCTATGAATTCAACCATGCACGTTCTTAATCAGTGCTTGAACTATGGAGGATGACATTTTGTTATCCTTGACAGATTGGAGAAGTCTTATTCACAATAGGTTGAGAAGATGAAGGGGCCTTTAATCATTTTGGCGACATTGATGTTCTAGTTTCACTTGCTTCTCCCTGGTGCCTTGAAGCTATTAAAGATGAAATTCTCAATTGATTCCGTCATCTCTTTTTGTTTATTTAAGCAGCTAATTAACAACTCAAGGACTCGTTATGGAAATTGGTTCTCCAACAATAACAAATCATGTTGCATAAATGTCATGCATTCAACTGTTATCTTCAATTCCATGAACCTCCAGAAACTTCCACGCATAGCACAATGGATGTAATAAAGTATTGCACACCTATCAACAAGAAACATCCATGCAAGCTCGTCATCATTAAACATATCTGCTGGCAGTCCTCGTAACACTCTCTGAGATAATTGATTTCTCTCTTGGTTTGGGAGTATAGAACATCTTTGCCCAAGCAATGTCCTTAAATGAATAAAGCAACCAATTTAAGCTTCAGCTTTTCTGTCCCCAAGTATTCATAATGGTTAAGGACCGATCGAAACCCTTTTTGGAATTTTGGTGAATTTTGGTTGATAGTATTTATCATTAGTTCCGTATTTATTCATGATATGTGGAACCCTTTGTATCTTTGATTGGCGTTTGTCCACGACTAAGGCATCATCCAAGGATTTGAACTTCTCCAAATTGCTATTCACTTCCACCGCAATCATTCTGTCCATCGTCGAATCCCTATTAGTTTGTTGATTGCCTACGTTTTCTATAAACATTCCATTCAAATGTTGTTGCACCAGTCCCGACGGACCCTGAAATAAAAATTTTAATTAAATTAATTAGCTATATAGGTTTCTTCAATAAGAGATCATAACTTAGCAGTAGACTATATTTTTAAAACAACGAATAAATATTTATTTGAACAGGATCAACAGCCGCTAAAGATTTCACTAATTTTTAAAGCACATAATGAGCTTAAGATAAAGAGACATCTAAGTGTGAAGCTAAAGCCATAAACGGATAAAGGAATGAGCAGTATGCTTGGTGTGTGTTTTGTCACACGCCGATTTCTATAGATTCAGATTACAACCACAGACAGTTATTTCAACTCAATGAACTCAAAATTTATCACAAAATTTTACTTTTATTTCATAAAACAAAATTCCAAGCCACAACCATATTCAATAATCAAAATACTAAAAAAGAACAACGCAAAATGATGTTGTAGCGTTTTGTAGTTGCCAAGGGAACTCGGTCATCGCCATGCCAAAAATCCTCCATACTCATCACATTATCAATCACCTGAGGATCACAATAAACTAATGAGTGATTCACTTATTAAGTAAGTTAAGTAAAGGCACTAGCCATGCTCAATCAACAGAAATTCAAATACAATTATAGTTATTATTCATTACTTGTCTCACAAGTAATCAGTCACTTGATACAGAAGTTAGAAAACACTGTACAGATTTTAACAGTCATGCTCCTATGCGAGAGAAGTTACGCAGCAATGCTAAGTCTCTGTTTAGTATGGTTTTTAGATTCTCAGAGTGGCGCTCCGATGCTAAAGGAGTTGCGCACCTACACCAACTCTTTATCCAGAAAGGTTAGGTCAGTTAGGGTGGCGCTCCTGTACAACTTAATTACTTGCGTGCCTGCTCTATTCTTCTGTTTTGGCCTATCATCCTTAGCTCATTTCATCCCTTACACACCCAGAGATTCACAAAGTTCATGTCATATGTGCCTTTCTCAGGCCATTTTCCTTACTTACACACACACACACACAGATGTGATTGTCTCATTTCACATATGCCTTTTTTAGGCTATTCATACCACACATATACACGTACTTGTCTCATTACACGTACATACATACATGCTCATGTTTCATTTCCACATAACCTTAGGGACACACACATCTCATAATATCACATATTTGCTGCTAGTCTAACTATCCGGGTGATACAAGGCCCGTGCTACCGAATCCAAACCAAGGAAGCACACGGTTAATTTGGACCTCCCCTCAGTTATTTAATCACAACACATATGGTACTTTGTATTGTGTTTAACACTTTGTGTTATCCATCACCTTCAAGAGATGACCCCCACATAATTTCAAGAAGTGGCCACCATGCATGCATTACATAATGAACATTTAATGTTTTCCCTAAGGTTTTGGCATGCCTTTCACTTTCATAACAATTCACTATAATCTTAGGGACACATATCACACATTATCACAAATTGGAGACTAGTCTGACAATCCAAGTGATACCGGCCCATGCCACCGAATCCTTCATGAGAAAACACATAATTCAGACCTCCCATTACTTATTCAATCACAATAGATTACACGTGACATTTTATATTGCGTGTGGCAAGTTGCGGTCCCTATGACCCCCAAGCGGTGGCTGTCACACAATTTCAAGAGGTGACCCCTGTGAAATTGCTCATAACGGTCTGCATGTGGCACTTTATGGTTTAGAAACCTTCAAGGGATGACCCCCATGTTATCATTTACACAATTAGAGCTTAGAGTCCCCAAGACAATAGGCATGGACCTTCATTTTTATAGTTTCTCACATATCATTTCCATATACACAACTTTCATGCCATCACATATAAAAGCCTTATGCCCATTGCTGCCATCATAAATTAACACCTTAAGCACAATTCTGGACAATCACATATCAAAGTAATGGACACAATTCAATACAATCACATGTCAAAATCATGAGCATTATCCAATATCATCACCTATTAAAAAAAATCATATGCATAAAAATGCTAGCACATATCCACAATCATAGGTCTAATGAAATGCTAGCAGATATCCAAAATCATAGGCATTACTCAAATTCATAAGACTTCCTTAACACATCATAGTTCAATTCATGAGTTCATTATTCAAATCCCATAATACAAGCTCAAAATCAAATTTTCCATTCTTCACAAACACAACAATGTAATTATCATAACATTAATATTTAACAAAATCCCATGGCACAAATACCACATATAACATAACAACAAATTTATTGTATCCTCAAAATAACTTAGCTTACTTACCTGGTTCACTACACCTTGAAATCTTGATTTTCACCTATAAATCATCATATTCCTTAAGAGTTAGCAAACACTTAACCACCAAAAATAGCTTTACTAACAATTCAATACTTTACATATAGTTGGTTGAGTAATTGTAATTGGAGGATACTTATCCAAACTCTCATGAAATTTCATGAAAATCACATAAACAAATATACAATACCCCATGAAATTTATGGGATTAAAATGAGGCTCTGTGCCCCTTGGAATCCCTTAGTTTTGTTCACACCAAAATCCTATCTAAAGGCCTTTTAACTGAATAGTACTACATTGAAAAATTTTATAAAATTTCACATTAATCAAATATTTTTCAGGCTAGTGGTAGACACATATAAAAGTCATCTCACCAAAAATCACAATTTTCGAATGAGTTTAGTTTAGATAAAAGCAATCTATTTTGTTTGCTTTGTTTTGTAAGTTGAACTTTTCAGTTTCACAAACCAAAATTTGAAAAATCATATCAATTCATACAAAACTTCAAAAATCATGAAAATTTCTAGTTAAAAGTAAAACATGTTCAAGGCCTTGCATATAAAAAATGACAAGGTTTTATGAAGATTTGTTCCCTCAATTAAAATTCTTTCCTCTTACTCTATTTAAAAACAGGGGAAGTCTAATTCCGATTAAGCAAATTCAAAAATCCATCATAAATCACATGCTATGAATGTTCAAGTCATTTAAAATTATATGAAATCCATGTCTAGTTTAATCAGTTAAATTTTCAAAGCCGGAAAATAACCCTAAAATATTTGGCAATTTTTGTACATAACACTGCTCAGTATATAAACCCTGTAGAATTTAAACTCTATCCTCATTTCTATCCTCCAGTCATCATCCAAACTTCCTAAATCTTTCATAATTTATCACAATTCCTATTTTCTATTGAATTTCAGTATACACATCAGTTAAAGGTAACAGAAACCATACTGCCCTACCATAATTCATTCAAAGAATTTAGGCACCAATGCTAGAAATTAAGGAGGGAAGTGAGTTCTTACCTTTCCTTCCTTTTTCTCCTTCTTTATCTTCTTCAATTCTTTAAAAAATCATGGAGAGAAAGAGAGAGGATATGCTGGTGCTAAGGGAAAAGAAAATGACTTACTAGAGAACTCCTTAGCCCCCTCTCACTTTTATATAGAAAACATATATACATTTGGCAAGTTAGGGCCTCTTGTTGTAAAATTTTCATATAAGCCCCTAATGTTTATTTCTTTTGTCACAACATTTGAATACACATAATTAACAATAAGCATGCACCTAAGGAAAAATAATGTCATGGTCACATGCTAGGTTGAGGATGTTACATGTTTGGCTAACCACGTGGGTAAAAGATCTAGCCAAATCCTTTTACATCATATTGCCACGATTAAATTTCATTTATTATGCCAATAAAAACTTCCATTGATTAAATACTTTTTTTTATTATAATTCTTGCTTGTTGATCACTGATAATTGGCACCAATTATTCATTTGATTATTAATCAATAGAACTATTTTCTAAAAAAAATTATTAAATTATTAATACAATTACGTAACTTACATAGTTATCCTATAATTTGCAAAATATTACACGTAATCAATTTATGCAATTTATTGGATACAACTTGACACATACTATCATTGAATGTGTTATTGCTTCAATACTTTTTTTGGAAAAATTACTATTCACATAAAAAGAAAAAAGATAGTACAATATACGAGGGGCATACCCCAAGAAGAGTATTTAGTACTCACAAGTCCAAAAGGAAATAACAAAGCCCAAAAGCTTCAAACGAATAAACAGAACATAAAGCCAAAGGCCCCAGACAAAATGATTGCGCATAGGCTCAAAACCAACTACAACATAGCCAAGATCACCCAAACAATAAAAACAAAAGGGCGCATTAGCCCAATCTAGCAAAATAAAGTTCAAGAAAACAAACTAATGATGAAGACCCCATATGGCACGAAGTTGAGGAGTGATCACATACTTGGCCTCCAAGGTTAGAAGCCGAGAGCGAACCAAGGTAAAAATCTCATCAATCACTTGACAACAAGTCCAATGACGCTGCTGATACACACGATCATTCCTCTCATACCATAGAAAATAAACTGTGGCAGAAAAGACCAAACGTGCAAGGATATGCTCAAAATTCTTTCTGCCCTGAAGATGAAGAGAAGCCCAATGAAGTAGAGTGACCCAATCAGAAGATGGCCAAACAATAAGAGTCTTAGCTGTAATCTCCTCCCATACAGAAGATGAGAAAGGACATCTAAAGAAAAGATGCTCATGAGTCTCATTTGCTGAGGCACAGAGAACACAGCCCGAAGAGGATAACATGCCATGACGCTGTAATCAATCTATAGTACGAAGATGACCAAAGGAGGCAAGCCAAAGAATAAAAGAGTGTCTTGGAACATGGCCAGGGAACCAAAGAAGATGATGAAATGAATTCACGACTCGTCTACTCCGTAAAAACTCCCATGCTGAGGCAATGGAGAAAACTCCAAAGGTGTGGCCCTTCCAAACAATACGATCAGGAGTCCCCATCATAGGCCGGAAGTTGATAGAGTCCCATATTCGTCTAAGGGCCGATCCACCATCAGGAAAAGTCCAATCCCCATCCTGAATAATAGCAGAGACCTTGGCATCTGAGGGAAGACCTGTAGATGAAAGATTCCTGAAAGAAAACAAATCACAAAGACGCTCCTGTGGCAACCAGTAATCCTGCCAAAGTGAGGTGTCACGATCATCTCTAATACAAGAGACAGATTTACCCTACACCAATCTCAACTGTGCAAAATCTTCCTCCAAGACCAGGAGACTCCAGAAGTAACTCGAACCTGCCAAAACGAGCGGCCCCGAATGAGTACTTTATGAACCCAAGAAGACCATGTGGAGGACTTATCAGAAAGAAGTCTCCAAACATGCTTTAAATCACGGCCTGATTCCATTCCTTCACTCGCTTAATTCCCAATCCTCCTTCCTTTAACGGATAGCAAACCGAATCCCAAGCTACTTTGGCCCCAGAACGAGACAAAGAGGTCCCTCTCCAGAGGAAAGCAGCCAGAATACCCTCAATCTTCCGCACTACAGTTGCCGGCAATATGAATATGGACGACCAATAGACCTGTATGGAAAAAAGCACCGACTTGATTAACTGAAGACGGCCAGCATAAGTCAACATAGCAGATGTCCATAACCTGACCCTCGATAGAATTCGTTCTATCAATGGAGTACAATCTGAAGGGCGCAATCTGGTACTAATCAGAGGCACTCCCAAATATCTAACTAGCAGACTCCCCACCTGAAAACCCAAGATGGCCTGCAACACAGTTTGGTCCTTATCATTGACTCCAAAAAAGAATACATGACTCTTGGCAGAATTTGTTACTAAACCAGAGAGCTCTGCAAACTCCTGTAAAGCATTACGAACCACACTAACAGAGCCCGCATCTGCCCTACAAAAAACCATCAGATCATCTGCAAAACAAAGATGAGTAAGAGAGACCTGCTGACATCTCCATTGATATCAGAAATCAGGCCTCTGAGAAGCCTCCTGAAGAATACCATTCAAACCCTCCATTGCCAACACAAAAAGGTATGGTGACAACGGATCACCCTGTCAAACTTCTCTGAAGGTGGGAAAAAATCATGAAACTCTCCATTTAAAGCAATAGAGAAATGTGCAGAAGACATGCACGTCGCGATCCATCGAACCATACGCTCTGGAATACAGATCGTCCTTAACCCTAAAAGAATGAAATCCCAACTAACAGTATCAAAAGCTTTGCGAATATCCACTTTTAAAGCGCACCAGGGAGGCGAGCACCCAAGATGGTAATTATGCATGAGCTCTTGAGTCAATAGGATGGCATCAGAGATCCTCCGACCTGGGATAAAAGTAGATTGTGAACTCCCAATTACATCAGGTAAAACTGGTTTAAACCTATTCACAATCACTTTGGAGATGCACTTATAGAGTACATTACAGCAAGAGATTGGTCGAAAGTCACTCATAGTCCTCGGAGTCTTAACCTTGGGGACCAAGGCTACCCTAGTTGCATTAACACACTTCGGCATCTGACAAGTCGCAAAGAAGTAGCGCACAACAGTCTTAAACTTGACACTAATAATGTCCCAAGCCCTCTTAAAGAATAGAGAGGTGTACCCATCCGGCCCTAGAGCTTTATCATCGGGAATCGAGAATAAAGCTGACCTGATCTCATCATCAGTAATAGAGCACACCAAAGAAGGCAGCATCTCCTCAGAAACTCTTCCAGAGAAAAACCGAGAAGCATCTACAATAGAAGGTCGAGAAGGAGCTGTAAGCAATTTCTGAAAATACCTTACAGCCAGATGACCTAAGTCACCTTGATCTGTAACGATAGTACCATCCTTATCCTCAAGCTGATGAATCCGATTCCTGACATGTCTATGGATCAGAGACTTGTGAAAGAACTTGGTATTCTGATCCCTCAGAGAGAGCCATTGGATCCTTAACCGCTGTCGTAAGAAAGCCTCCTCGTCCCTGCACAACTGAGAATACTGCTTAGCAAAATCCCTCTCAGCCAAAATACAATCTGGGGAATAAGGGATCTCATCTAGAGCAGCCTGAGCTGCAGCCCACTGAGCCCTAGCCTCAATGACCCTACCAGAGATGTGACTATAAGCCTTGGCATGCAAAGTTTTAAACTCACATTTCAACAAACTCAATTTCTGTGTGACTCGAAACATAGGATCCCCATCTATAGGCATAGACCATATTCTCTGAACGATCTCCAAGAAATCCTCTCGGTCAGCCCAAAAGTTCAAAAATTTAAAGGGACTGGAGGTCTGCCTACGTTGATCTCCAAACCTGATGACCAAAGCACTGTGATCAGAAGCATCTCGTGGAAGAACTTCAGAAGTTGTGTTTGGCCAAGTCAAGAACCATAAAGCACTACCAAAACTCCAATCAAGAGTTCTAAGAATAGTACCGTCTCCCTACTGCCCATTATGCCAAGTATACCAAAGCCCAAAAGATGGTACCCTAATCAACGCTGCATCATGAACACACTGTCCAAAATAATCCATGTAACTGTGCCAGGCCTGATCCCCACCAACTCTATCCGAAGAGCATAAAATCGCATTGAAATCACCTAATGCCAACCAAGGTAAGTCATCAAAAACCATGGACTGAGCTCTGATAAAGTCCCAAAGCTGTCGACGAACACTCGGATCATTAGAAGCATAAACAAAAATCAGACCAAAAGAAACCCCATCTAATAATCTGGTAGCTCGACAAACGATCCACTGTGGAGAAAGGTGTAGACCACTCAAACTGTACAAAGTAGGATCCCAACGCACCAAAACTCTACAAGTAATTAACTCAGTGGCATTGGATAAGAACTTTCAAAAAGGACAAATATCGGAAACAACTGAAGTAAGGCGTTGCTGATTAACCTTAGTTTCCAAGAGACCAATCAAACCCAAAGAATACTTAGAAATCCAGTTTTTAACTGCCCGCTGCGTAGAAAAGCCATTAAGGCCTCTAATATTCCAACTTCCTATCATAGAAAGCTGGAAAAATCTCAGAACTCAATAAAGAAATCATCGAGGGTGCATGCCCCCTTTACCCCTATTGCCACCCTTCTTGTTGTGACCTTTTTTAGCCTTACCAGTAGGTGGTCGATCGTCCGAAGCCGTCTCAGTGGAAGCAGGAGGATCTGGAGCAACAAACTTTTCTGAATGAGCAATCCCTGAAGGATTAGAATCGACTATAGGGATAGAAGAGCCCTTCAAAATCTGATCCTGGTGATTCTCAATAGGAGATAGTGAATCAAAATCAGAAGCAGACTCAGAACCCAAGCCAGTGGCAGTAAGTTTACTTTTGTCTTATAGATTTGGAGTTACGTCTGCAGTAATAGCCGGATCCTGACCAGTCTCAATATGGACTACTACTGCAATAGAAGGGTCATCCGTCTTCCCATTGTCTCGTAAGACAAGGGTTGTAGTAGTATCTGGTGCCTCGGCCTCTTTAGAAGAAGAATGCATGACAGGCACAGGACAGGTATGACCAAATAAACAACACTTGGAGCAGCGTTTTGGTTTTCATTCATATTCTACTTTGATCATGATAGGTTCAGAAGATAGTTTACAAGGATCTCAAAGTCCTGCACTGGAGAATGGTCCGCATCTATCTCAACACAAACCCTGGCATAGGATAACCGAGTGTGCTCATAAGTCATCCTGTCACATGATAATGGTCGACCAACCATACTAGAAATAGCACTGAGTGCTTTAGCTGACCATAATGGAAATGGTAGTCTATGCAATCGAACCCAGACTGGGATCCTAGTATTCCTACTCTGATCAAAAGAAAAATGAGGATTCCATTGTTGCAGAATGATGTACTTCCCACCAAACATCCAAGGCCCTCTTTCTAAAATATCATGAACCTCCTCTACCGTTCTAAATCTGAATATCAAGAAACCTGTCCCAGTAGAGCAGACATCCTCCAAACCACTAGACTTCCATGCACACATAGCAATGGAACTTGCAGCATGGAAAGGCATAGTATACCCTGAAAAAAATCCCACAATACAGCGTAACCAATCAGCCCTCGCATCATCAACTAAATCATCAAGAAGCTCAAGAATCGAACTCGGAACCTTTCGGGCTATTGAGTAAAGATGAAATCTAGTGTTGGCTCAATTACACAAGGCTTGGCCTCATCTAAGCCCACCTTCCGGAAGCTCTAGCTAGTTGACATTGCTAGTTGGCATCCATTGTACATATCTTCTAGATGGTCCAACTAGCCGTTGTAATATAGCCATTATATAGCCGTTGGGAACTAGCCGTTATATAGCCGTTGAGAACTAGCCGTTAGAAACTAGCCATTATGGAGGAGGTCAATTACTATAAAAACCCCTCCAAGGCTCATTTGTAACATATCCAAGCATATCCACACATTTATTGATTTCAAGCATTGTAAGCTTTCAATCGTAATATAAAGCATTCTTTGAGTAAGCAATACTTGCCTTCATTCTTCCTACTCTTCTCTTTGTTGCCTTCAAGTTCTTAAGCTCAACGGTCCACAAGCTTCTTCCTTAAGTGAAGCAAGCTATCCGCAAGGCTTACTTAGCAACTTTGGGTTCAAGTTGCCTAAGTGCCTCACGAGCAAGCTGCGCTAAACTCCAAGCCCATGATAGTTGATATCAAAGCACGGTTTGGGCACAAAGAACAAATGACATCCAACATGGAGATGAACATCGAGGAGCAAGTTCATGGACGAGAGGAACAATCTCTTCCACAACCACGCCCACAAGGAAAGCGTGGTAAGTCTAAAGTCCCACTCGCGGAAGTCTTGGAGCCTCGTGTTGCAAGCCTAGAACAAACTATCTCGGGGATGGATAATGCGATCGAGGGCCTCACCGAATGTCTCGAAGGCCTAGAGACGGAATACGGGGAGATCACCCAAGCCACAAAGTCCAACATCAACGAGTTTAGTAAGGCTTACGAAAAGGAGCTTCATAACATCACACGAGAGCTCACAAGCTTGCGGAGCTTTGTGGAGCATGAGTTGCGAGGACTCCGTGCCGAAGTAGAGGAAACTCGGACGGAATGGGAGAAGCACCAATGTCAGCACGTTAGCCCATCCTACACAAGTGCTAATACGTTGATAAATATGCAAGTGCATACTCCCGCCACGTACAATGGCACCCGCAATGCAACGGAAGTGGAAAACTTCCTCTTTGGCTTGGAGCAATACTTCGAAGCTAAATGTGCCTACGATGATGCTTCGAGGATCGGTGTTGTGCCTACGTTTCTAAGTGATGCAGCCCAATTTTGGTGGCGTCGAAAGCATGGCGATGTGGGCAAAGGCATCATTTCCCTCCGCACATGGGAGGATTTCGAGAGAGAACTCTGAAAGCACTTCTCTCCTAGCAATGCCGAGAAGGAGGCAAGAGGTCGTCTCCGCCGATTGAAGCAAAAAGGCATAATTCATGAGTACATTGAAGACTTCACTACTATAATCCTTGAAATTGAGGACATGACCGAGAAGGACTCTCTCTTCTATTTTCTTGATGGGCTCAAAGATTGGGCAAGAGTTGAACTAGAGAGGCGCAGCGTGCAAAATCTCGATGATGCCATAGCCATGGCCGAATCTCTTGTGGATTACTCTTCCCAATTCAAGGAGAGGAAGCCCAACCACGAGAAAGATGGAGAAGAGCAGTATCATCCTCGCAAGGAAGGTGGTGAACGTAAAGCATTCAGAAGGGACAAACGAAACACACCTAATAGAGGTAAGTTTGATACCCCTAAACCTAAGAGCCCTTGCTTCATCTGTGATGGTCCTCATTGGGTGCGTGATTGCCCAAAGAGGAAGGCCCTCAATGCTCTTATCGCTCAAGACGGGGATGTTCATAATGAGGAGCCACAAGCAGAAATTGGTTCCCTTCATATCATTGGTACACTCAAGAAAACCATGCCTGCCAAGAAGGGTCTAATGTATGTGAGTGCCACCATTAACGACAAAGATGTGCGTGCAATGCTCGACACCGGAGCCACGCACAATTTCATTTTCGAAGAAGAGGCCAAACAGTTAGGTCTCAAATACACCAAAGGAGGTGGCGCCATCAAAGCCATAAATTCAGCTGCCAAGGCAATTGTGGGGGTGTCTAAAGCCACATCCGTCCAACTTGGCATGTGGAATGGTAAGTTTGATTTCTCCATTATTCCTATGGATGATTTACAAGTAGTGGTCGGCATGGAATTCTTCGATCAAGTCCATGCCTTTCCCATACCATCTTCTAACTCCTTTAGCATCCTCGATGGGGGTCATTCATGCACGTTCAGTATAGAACGTGTAGCTAAGGTCGAGAAGAAGATAATATCCGTACCACAACTCGAACAAGGAAATGAGGGAAATGCGAGCCTCCTTACTTCCATTCAGGAGCTCAACGATGGGGAGAACATCATTGTTGCGAAAAATTCACAAACTATGACCATCTTTAACAAAAACCAGGATGTTATGCCTCGAGGGCTACAATGACCAAGGCAGGAGGAGTTCAACACTGAACCTCCACCCATAGTGCCTCATTGCACAATGCCTTCCAAGTCCGCGAAGAAAAAAAAGGCAACCAAAAGGTCACGCAAGCGCGGAAAAGGGAAGCATCAATGTAAAATCTCTCGCCCACAACCGACGATATATCTTCAAGGACGCAACGGGGACGTTGCGAAATCAGGTGGGGGAGAATGTTGCAGCCCGCCAAGATTGCTTGCTAGAGTTGGCCCAATTACACAAGGCTTGGCCTCATCTAAGCCCACCTTCCGGAAGCTCTAGCTAGTTGGCATTGCTAGTTGGCATCCATTGCACATATCTTCTAGATGGTCCAACTAGCCGTTGTAATATAGCTGTTATATAGCCGTTGGGAACTAGCCGTTAGAAAACTAGCCATTATATAGCCATTAGAAACTAGCCGTTATGGAGGAGGTCACTTACTAAAAAAATCCCTCCAAGGCTCATTTGTAACATATCCAAGCATATCCACACATTTATTGATTTCAAGCATTGGAAGCTTTCAATCGTAACACAAAACATTCTGTGAGTAAGCAATACTTGCCTTCATTCTTCCTACTCTTCTCTTTGTTGCCTTCAAGTTCTTAAGCTTAACGGCCCACAAGCTTCTTCCTTAAGTGAAGCAAGCTATCCGCAAGGCTTACTTAGCAACTTCGGGTTCAAGTTGCCTAAGTGTCGCACGAGCAAGCTGCGCTAAACTCCAAGCTCGTGACAGTTGGTATCAGAGCACGGTTTGAGCACAAAGAAAAAATAGCATCCGACATAGAGATGATCATCGAGGAGCAAGTCCGTGGACGACAGGAACAATCTTTTCGACAACCACGCCCACAAGGAAAGCATGGTAAGTCTAAAGCTCCACTCGCGAAAGTCTTGAAGCCTCGTGTCACAAGCCTAGAACAAATTATCTCGGGGGTGGATAATGCGATCGAGGGCCTTACTGAACATCTCGAAGGCCTAGAGACGGAATACGGGGAGATCACCCAAGCCACAAAGTCCAACATCAACGAGTTTAGTAAGGCTTACGAAAAGGAGCTTCATAACATCACACGAGAGCTCACAAGCTTGTAAAGCTTTGTGGAGCATGAGTTGCGAGGACTCCATGCCGAAGTAGAGGAAACTCGCATGGAATGGGAGAAGCACCAATACGAGCGCGTTAACCCATCCTACACAAGCGCTAATGCGTTGATAAATATGCAAGTGCCTACTCCCGCCACGTACAATGGCACCCGCAACGCAACGGAAGTGGAAAACTTCCTCTTTGGCTTGGAGCAATACTTCGAAGCTAAATGTGCCTACGATGATGCTTCGAGGATCGGTGTTGCGCCTACGTTTCTACGTGATGCAGCCCAACTTTGGTGGCGTCGAAAGCATGGCGACGCGGGCAAAGGCATCATTTCCCTCCGCACATGGGAGGATTTCGAGAGAGAACTCTGAAAGCACTTCTCTCCTAGCAATGCCTAGAAGGAGGCAAGAGGTCATCTCCGCCGATTGAAGCAAAGCGGCACAATTCGTGAATACATTAAAGACTTCACTACTGTAATCCTTGAAATTGAGGACATGTCCGAGAAGGACTCTCTCTTCTATTTTCTTGGTGGGCTCAAAGATTGGGCAAGAGTTGAACTAGAGAGGCACAGCGTGCAAAATCTCGATGATGCCATAGCCGTGGCCGAATCTCTTGTGGATTACTCTCCCTAATTCAAGGAGAGGAAGCCCAACCATGAGAAAGAAGGAGAAGGGCAGTATCATCCTCGCAAGGAAGGTGGTGAACGCAAAGCATTCGGAGGGGACAAACGAAACACACCTAATAGAGGTAAGTTTGATACCCCTAAACCTAAGAGCCCGTGCTTCATCTGTGATGGTCCTCATTGGGTGCGTGATTGCCCAAAGAGGAAGGCCCTTAATGCCCTTATCGCTCAAGACAGGGATGTTCATAATGAGGAGCCACAAGCGAAAATTGGTTCACTTCATATCATTGGTACACTCAAGAAAACCACGCCTGCCAAGAAGGGTCTAATGTATGTGAGTGCCACCATTAAGGCAAAGATGTGCGTGCAATGCTCAACACCAAAGCCACACACAATTTCATTTCCGAAGAAGAGACCAAACGGTTAGGTCTCAAATACACCAAAGGAGGTGGCGCCATCAAAGCCATAAATTCAACTGCCGAAGCAATTGTGGGGGTGTCTAAAGCCACATCCATCCAACTTGGCACGTGGAATGGTAAGCTTGATTTCTCCATTGTTCCTATGGATAATTTCCAAGTAGTGCTCGGCATGGAATTCTTCGATCAAGTCCATGCCTTTCCCATACCATCTTCTAACTCCCTTAGCATCCTCGATGGGGGTCATTCATGCACGGTCGGTATAGAACGTGTAGCTAAGGTTGAGAAGAAGATAATATCCGCACTACAACTCGAACAAGGAAACGAGGGAAATGCGAGCCTCCTTACTCCCATTCAGGAGCTCAACGATGGGTAGAACATCGTTGTTGCAAAAAATGCACAAACTGTGACCATCCTTAACAAAAACAAGGATGTTGTGCCTCGAGGGCTACAATCACCAAGGCAGGAGGAGTTCAACACTGAACCTCCACCTATAGTGCCTCATTACACAATGCCTCCCAAGTCCGCGAAGAAAAAGAAGGCAACCAAAAGGTCACTCAATCGCGAAAAAGGGAAGCATCAACGTAAAATCTCTCGCCCACAACTGATGATACATCTTCAAGGACGCAATGGGGACATTGCGAAATCAGGTGGTGGAGAATGTTGCAGCCCGCCAAGATTGCTTGCTAGAGTTGGCCCAATTACACAAGGCTTGGCCTCATCCAAGCCCACCTTCCGGAAGCTCTAGCTAGTTGGCATTGCTTGTTGGCATCCATTGTACATATCTTTTCGATGGTTCAACTAGCCGTTGTAATATAGCCGTTATATAGCCGTTGGAAACTGGCTGTTAGTAAACTAGCCGTTATGGAGGAGGTCACTTACTATAAAAACCCCTCCAAGGCTCATTTGTAACATATCCAAGCATATCCACACATTTATTGATTTCAAGCATTGTAAGCTTTCAATCGTAATACAAAGCATTCTTTGAGTAAACAATACTTGCCTTCATTCTTCCTACTCTTCTCTTTGTTGCCTTCAAGTTCTTAAGCTCAACGGTCCACAAGCTTCTTCCTTAAGTGAAGCAAGCTATCCGCAAGGCTTACTTAGCAACTTCGGGTTCAAGTTGCCTAAGTGCTGCACGAGCAAGCTGCGCTAAACTCCAAGCTCGTGACAGTTGGTATCAGAGCACGGTTCGAGCACAAAGAACAAATGGCATCCGACATGGAGATGAAAATCGAGGAGCAAGTCCGTGGACGAGAGGAACAATCTCTTCCACAACCACGTCCACAAGGAAAGCGTGGTAAGTCTAAAGCTCTACTCGCGGAAGTCTTGGAGCCTCGTGTCGCAAGCCTAGAACAAACTATCTCGGGGATGGATAATGCGATCGAGGGCCTCACCGAACGTCTCGAAGGCCTAGAGACGGAATACGGGAAGATCACCCAAGCCACAAAGTCTAACATCAACAAGTTTAGTAAGGCTTACGAAAAGGAGCTTCATAACATCACACGAGAGCTCACAAGCTTGCGGAGCTTTGTGAAGCATGAGTTGCGAGGACTCCGTGCCGAAGTAGAGGAAACTCGCACGGAATGGGAGAAGGACCAATGCGAGCACGTTAGCCCATCCTACACAAGCGCTAATGCGTTGATAAATATGCAAGTGCCTACTCCCGCCACGTACAATGGCACCCACAACGCAACGGAAGTGGAAAACTTCCTCTTTGGCTTAGAGCAATACTTCGAAGCTAAATGTGGCTACGATGATGATTCGAGGATCGGTGTTGCGCCTACGTTTCTACGTGATGCAGCCCAACTTTGGTGGCGTCGAAAGCATGGCGACGCGGACAAAGGCATCATTTCCCTCCGTACATGGGAGGATTTCAAGAGAGAACTCCGAAAGCACTTCTCTCCAGCAATGCCGAGAAGGAGGCAAGAGGTCATCTCTGTCGATTGAAGCAAAGCGGCACAATACTCAAACTTCTTACCATTCATTCATGATAATCCAATTATTGTGAAGAAGAAATTATGAAGTGATTACTTTCATTATCAACTTAGCAACTTCTATCTATTAGATAACAATAGATGAATGACTAATGAATAGTATTGAAAAATGGTGAAATATGATTACAAATAAAATAAAAATAATAAAAAAATGACAATCCATTAATAGTTTTTCTTGTTCCTCTTTCATCTTTCCTCTTTTCCTTTAATAGTAATCAATTAAACAAAACATAGTAATTACCATATTAGAAGGTCGAACAAGACCACCTGAAGCAGTCGGCTTGCTCTCATGCTCATTGATAACACAGATTCCCACTGGCTCAGGCTGGACATTCATAGTTCTTGCTTCATCGCTGCGCTGGTTTCCCACAGGTCTCGCTTGATGCACTAACATATATTCACTTATTTCACCCATTTGTATTTCTTTGCTCGACATTTTCGGCGGATGTGTGCAAGACAAGAAATCGATCTGTAAGGCTCCAAAATCACATATTTCGAATGATTTCCATCCTTAGGCATTATATATAGATTTCATGTCCTTGATAATTGTAATTTCATAATTTTGTGTTTTCAATTTTAGCTTTCTTAATGCATACGAGGTTTCAAATGCATTTTCTCTGGTTTCATGGAATATAATTGAACACTATAAACCAGCAAGACTTGTTAAATAAGTAAAAGAGAAGAGCCATTCGAAAACGTGTACATGATGAGACTACTATGTATTCTATATAATGTATTCTTCAGGAATCTTTTGATTAGCTAGTATTGTCTTTTTCATAGTATTATCACTAGTATTGTTATTGGCAATGAAATTAGCTAGTTTCATTTAGATTTTAGAATAAACGAAAATTTTACAAATTAAAAATATTACAATTTTTTTTGGAAATTAAACAATTTTCAAAACTTATTGAAAAACACTATTTACCAGGTTGTTAAATCTTAAAGTATTAAATCAAACTTAGTTTTCTTATTTTAATACTGAGCTTAATATTTCGATATGGATTGTACCATTCATGACCAATTTCCTGCCTGTAAATTACATAGAAACTAACCCTAAAAATGTGAGAGGTTCTTAAAAGAAAAAAAAAATTAGCAGCAATTCTTATTCTTTGAAGATTTAAATTTAATTAAAGAACTTTTAAAAAATTAAGGATTAATTTAAAAATAATTCTTAATTATGCAAAAAATATAAATTATATGGTTGTTGTTGGAAAACTATATGTTGGCATCTTTTTAATTTTTTGTTAAAAGAAATCAAGTTATTTATTTGCCGTGTTTAGTAAAAAGATTTATCATATTGTTATTTAATGTTGGTTACAACCATACTTTTTTGTACCAATTTATTTAATGATATTATGATTTTTTATCCTATTGGTTTTATTGTATTATCCTTATCCTGATCTAAAGAAAAGAAGATATTCTATCCAGTTAGAATCCAAAACAAAAGCCAAACCAAAGAAAAAAATAGAAGAAAAAGACTCTCTATGAGCTCACAACATCTCTTTATTTATAATTACATTTGGAGGTAATTGTCAACAATAGTAGGTGGTCAAATTGTATAAGTAATTGGTGAACTATTGGCAATCTTGAACTATAATTTCTCTGATGGTTTCAAAACATTTCTTAAGCTTTTAACTCTATGGTCAATCAAAGTTCACGTTTCATAAGAGAAATGTAAATGATTTTGAGAAGAGGAAGAACTCAATAAACAAGAGAAAGGTCAAAGGGTATCTATGTCGAAGGATAAATGTGTCTCAAAAAAATTTATAAATAGGCATAGAATAACTTCTATTGCATGGAAACTAACAAAACCATGAACGTTATCTTAAACATGAATAAAGACAGAGAAAGAAAAACTGGATATTGAAGATGATTTGATGAAACTTTTTAAGTCGAGAGTTTGTAAGTAGACTGAAATTTAAGAAGGTTTAAAATTTTAATGAGAAATGCAATTGTTAGCCACTAAGGTCTATGATTACCACACCAGAAAGCACGTTCAGAGGTTGCAATTCAATTAAGCAAGGGTGTTTTTGGTCTTTTAGTAACTTTAACTTATATTAATAAAAGCACTATGATAAAAACATCTGAATAAGCATGGATCGATACGCATGTAAAAGGTGTTGTATTTGCATAATTTTGTCCAAAAATAACATAATGCATAAAAACATATGGGTTGATGCCACACATCCCCCTGTGTCGATGTTCACACTATGTTGTGTCTAGCCTTGCATCGATGCCTCTATTACACCACGCAACATCAATGCACCTTGCTTAAGTGGTCATCTATTTGTTTCTCATTGGCATGCACTGCTATTGTGCATCTTTTTCCACATATATTCTTTCTTTACTTTCTTTGGTTCACAAGTACTATATATATATATATATATATATATATATGAAACTTGAATTCTTTGGCTCCACATGAATATACGATCAAAAGGCTTATAATTTCTTCTTAGTTTCCATAAGAAAAAACCCAAAATCATGAGCTTAAGCCTTTAAATCTAATTCAGTTTCACTCTCCCCAAAAGAATAGAATTCCTTTTGGGAAAAAAAGATTATATGTTGAGGCAATGCAAATCATATGTAAACAAAATCAGTTCATCAAGTGATGAGATTATGAAGTCCATCATCTTATCATAAAGTTTGCTTGTAAGATTCACATCCACGTACGTTGAATAGTATCCAAGTAACAAAGAGGATATGAGCTACAAACACAATTTTCTTCGAGAGAGATTCTATTAAAAGATTTTTGAGATTGATAAATTAATTATCAACTCTTAAAATGGTTTTGCATTGAGTTGTTTCTCTTTTGTTATTCTTGATCAATTCATTTTGTTTTGAGGTGTGTGTCCAGATGAAAGAATTGTCACATGCGTAAACGTTCTAAGAAGAATTTGTTTACAAAATCTAGGCATGAGAATAAAAGGAGTATGTAGAGTATAAGACCTAGATTATTGTAAAGATTTGAATACATAATGAAGTTCTCAGGCTTGAATTATTTTCCGTGAATGTAGGTTGATTAAATAGAACGATGTAAAAAATTTTCAATCTCTATTTATATATTTGCTTTTATTTTCCCACAATCTAATCTTTATTTTTTATCTAATTTGGTCTAACAATTGGAATAGATATTTTGTTCTTGAGAAATTATGTTTACATAGAACTTAGATTAATTCTCTATTCATCATGTTTGAACCTAAAATTGTTGCATTAAAATGAAAACGAAATGATTTATATAAGTTTTTAAAATATACAATTCATTCCTGTAAGATTGCAACAACTGGAGATAAATCTCCAAGCCCACAATAGCCAAAAGATTAGCCCAACAACGGGATCTAAGACAAACGTAAACTAGATTATGTAAGATGACAAAGCTTATTAGTTTCTAGAACGTACGAGGAACCCAACCCAGGCCATGTCAAGAGTCCAATTATGACTTGATCAACATCCAACTTATCACATCATACAGAAACGTGCTACAGTACTACATGACAGCTCAACAAGAATCCCATATCATAATCCCTACAAAATGGGAAAGTGAGGCATGATCTAGCATTATCCGAGGTGGAAGCACTGCTAAGCCGCACTAAACCCATGTAACTATGATTAACTACCAGAGAGTTGCTCACTCGAGATTATACAGCAGTTTCCAACCACTATATCCTTGGATTGAGTTGAGCTCCAAGCAAGCTTAAGTACTATTTAAGTCATGCTAGGGGAAGCTCAAGGTAAGTCACTCTAACACAGCTAAATAGTCATTTTTCTAAACAATCACAAAAATTCTGGTTACTAACTTAACCATTGAAATGGTCACACCGGCAAACCCTGTTGGCAAATCTCACCGACGCCTTCACCGAAGATAGTTTCTTGTGATTGTAGGGAACCAAACCTAAAACCCACATTTTCCTATTTTCTCCTTAGTTTGTAATAGATTTGGGCCCTCAAAATTTAGGTGCAAAAAACAACTTTTTTTTTTAATTTGGTTTTCACAATAATTAAGTTTATAATATTTTATATAAATTATTACTGTTTGAAACATTTAGAACCCCTCTTCCAAATGGTTTAGTAAATTATAATTTAGAATATATTCATCTTTAACAACCAAAAAACTAAAAGCCTTTTGGAACATATAACATAATAATTAAGGAATCTTTTGAGTTTGGCAAACAGTTTTGTTAGGAAAGAATATGCAAAGGCTTCACTCCAATTTCAAATAACTCAAAACGATAACTTGTTATCTTGAATTACCAATCTCTTCCCCTTTTTTACCATCCGATGTGGGGCATGTATTGCAACATTCTCTTTGTAGGATGGTTTGAGTACTCTTTATTCTTATTTTATTTCAGATATCTATTCTTTTAGGAAATCAAAAATTATTTTCTTGTTTAACTAGGAAGATTTTACAAAGACTTCTAGACACATATATATAAATTGAAGCATGAAAACTTTCATAGCCTTGTGAATCTACTGAGTACCTCAAATAGATTTAAGTTTTTAGTTACATTAGCCTTGTCATATAATTTTCAACTGCATGTGTTCAAAATATATAACAGTTCATGATTAATTCATAAAATCATACAAATTTTCAAATTTAAGCTCGAAATAAAGACAAAAATATTTGCTGAATTTGATAATTTTATGATACCTCTAGGTACCTCAACTACTATATATTCATAAAACTGGCCCTTGTAGGAAACTGAAATTTCCATGATTGCAAAGTCTATATTCAAAAAATCATTAAAAATTAGATATCTACTATTTTTCAATGAAATTAAATAAATAAAAAAATCCTTGAGAAGTCTAGTTTAACATATGTGAATTTGAGACTCTAAATCATAGTAATATAAGTACATAAATTTTCATCTGCGGTCACCTTAGTGTTTATGCAAAACCTTAGGTTTTCCATCACTAACATCTTCCCCTTAACTTATCAAGAAATAAAGACAATTTACATCATAGGAAACCAAAATTACTTCAATTACAGTTATAAATTTCAAGTAAAAATCACTTTATTTTTTCTCTCTCTTATGTTTCTCTCTAGGATTACTAAAACTGGTCAATATTCCATCTATTTCAATTTTCTTTAACAAAATACATGATAACTACTCTATATTCCTTAGAAATTATGAAACTAACCTGAATTTTCCTCTTCAAAAAAGCCTCCAATTTTAGATTCCTCAGCAATCTTCCTCTTTTTGTTTCTATTTTTTGGTTCAAGTGCGTTTAAAGAACTCATGGGCTGGGTTTTTTTAACCTGGGCTGGTTTGGGCTTTAGAATTCTAGTTAGGCCCACCAGTAGCACATGTGTGGCCTAAATGGTCTAAAGTAATTTGATGCAAGACATGCAGTGAGTGATGTAATATATCCAGACGACAGAATATAAAAATCTTGGGTGAAAGAATATACAAACTCAACTCTACAAATATTTAATAAAATGTCATAATTACTTATATATGTAAGCGAAGCTGGATATGATAAATACACAAAGAATTACAATATTTAACAAAAATATTTACAAGTTTCAAAGTGAGCAGACACGCATAGAAGACGAGGGATCACAAGAATAATAATCAGGTACCTCACAGAGAAATTTTACACAAAAGGAAAACAATTAAGAGAAAGATACGTTAAAAAGGATCAGAGCCTTAATAAACTTAAGGAAATTAATCAAGCCACCAGGTAGGCCACTAGGCCACCGATCATAATTACATGGAAACAAAAGATGATCATCCTATGAAGAATTCTGAGCTGTCGAACCTCCGTTTACCGTTTGGATATGCCGATAGCCTTCTACGTAGAAACGTTTTCGGGAGGATCAGTTATTTTTTTTTTTTTTCTTTATGTTCTTGGTCATAGTCGTACTTAAGTGCATGCGTTTTATTTTGGCTTTGCTCGTTCTGAAGTTGAAGTACTGCTTCCTCGTTAAGCTCTTTCTTGGTCGGTGTTCTGTTGGATCGATTTCCTGCAATCTTACTCATGTCTCTGACTCTTCGAATAAAATATTGATTTCCTTGGCTTATCAGATTGGTTAAACTGTTATGCGAAACTCAGATCAGTTTCAGTTGAGCAAAAGCTAAGAAGATTTAAACGTCGAATGATCTTCTTCAATTTAATTATCTATTAATGCAAAAAATCACATGCATTATATCAACAATATATATAATTTATAGTAAGGACTTCGTAAGAAATTAATCAACCTACATCCAAACTAATTTCTTGCTGCTGCCAAGTAGAGCCTCGAGGCGAAATGCTGAGGTTCTAGCTCCTGTGGAAATATTCATCCTTTTGTTATATATCAGAAATTAAACAAAAATATATTTCAATGGCGTGGGTATCAATTGAACAAAAGCTATGAGAATTTATAAGCAAAATCTCCTGCATAAGTCAAAATTTTGTCGTGGTGGGTACACGCATAAAATTACATGGTCAACTTAAGCAGCCTAGTTCACAGAGAACAGTTTTTAATTAGTTTGGTATTTTTCCATCACAGCCTTCCAATGTATCGTTGAAATGTTAGACTCTGAAATAGAGATGGCTGAAACTGACTTCAATAGGCCTTTGGAGGTGTTTTTATGGAGGGAGCCAATATTGCGACGTAAAATGTACGCGTACAAACTAATTAATCAACTGAAAAGTTGAATTATATGTAAGTCGAACATCAATATTTATAGTCGTTAATAGAATATACTTTTTCCAATAAGAATAAGAAAGGAGAATTCTGTGACCCAAAAATTTGCACTTCTAAATATTTTTATAGTTCTTCTATTTATTCTTCATTTTTGAACTTATTGGATCCCATTTGTTTATTTTTTGACAATTTTATCCTCAAATAAAATTAATAAAAAGACACAATTTTTGAAGTCAGTTAAATTACGTACAAATGTAGGTTACAAATCAATCCTACATTTTCTTAAACATTTTAAGTCTTCAATATCAAATAATATGTTTCAAGAATAATATATATCATGAAATTTAAATTTTCTTGGGATGAATATAACGGTGACCAACATGTAAGATTCAATTGAAGTTTTTATTTTTATTTTTATTTTTCCAAAGTCTTGTGCATTAGGTAGGCTTTCCAGAGCAGGAGATTGAGAGAATTGGAATATTCAGCAACTGTTATTAATATTTGCAATAGTTGAAAAAAAAAAAACTCTGAGCAAGACCTGGCAAATGATAAATGCGAAAACAAGTTCCCTCATAAATCTCGTTAGTTGCTGCGCCATAGACTCATAAAGTTTTCTTACTATTTTCTACAAGAAGTCATCAACTGAATCAATCAAAAAAAAAAAATCGAGCCAATAAAACTGAACATCATAGTTACATTTAATGTCAACAAAAAGTTGAAGATATTCATATATAGGTTGAAGAAATATTGTTGTACCTAATATGTAAATTTAAAAGTCACAGACTAATCATTGGTAATAATTAGTTACTATACGTATATAATAAAATATATGTGTATAATAAAAGGTTAGTTTGGCATTAAGTAGGGCTTATACAGAAAAGAATATTATTTTAAAATTTTTAATGTGATGAATTTAGAAACGGGGATTAATGAGTTTAAAAGTATGGGTTAAATAGAATTATCCATATTTTTATTTGATTTAAGCGTAAGAAATTATTTTTGTCAAACTACCAAAACCATAAATGTTTTGGGTAAAGCTTGCATGTTTAATTATAGTAAAATTTCAATAAACGAATGTTTGATGAATTACCAACGTCACTTAATTAATAAATTATTTTGGTCTTGACTTGAGCTGGCCTTTGTACTAAATTAATAACCTCTCTAAACGTGTGAGATAGTAATTTTTTCTAAAATCATTTAAAGCCTAACAAAAATACAAATTAATAATCACTCAAGTACATAAAATAAATAATATAAAAAATTCATATTATTAAGAAGCTTTTTTCTTGATAACTTCTGTTTTCTGAATTCAACTCTTCGAAAAAATAAGCATCTAAAGTCATTTTTTTTTTTGGTATCTACATTAAACTCAGTTTTATCCTTAATTTTTTTTTTTTGGGAGAAACATTCAGTAAAACACAATTATCATTTGGATTAGGTCATCATCATCTATGCATTACCTCTTAAATAATGTTTTCATCAGTAGGTGACTCCATCATTGTATCATTTTCATTAGAATAAAACATAAACTCTTCTTTAATTAATAAATATTTTTTTATCGATAAATAAATAACATATCTAAAGCAATATTTTTTCTTTGCCCCAATAGTATTATTTTATAGAGGTTTTAGTGTACTGAGTTCGACATGTTACGATCTGAGTACTTTTGAGTGGTTGATTATGTCGTTGGGAGAATTAAAGGACTGGATGCAAGTCATTTAGAAACAAATTTGATATTGTCTTGTCGGGTAACACTTCACGCTTACTGCTGCAAGCATCCTAGCTAGTTATATATAAATGCATATAATTTTGAAGTCATAGTAATGGCTCATTAAAAAAAAAAAAAATGCATTAGCTTTGCAGTCAAGAGAGAAGTGGTTCAAATTGAACTGGACAATCATGGGTGCTGTGATACCCCAAATTTTAAGTAAGTTTGACTTACATGTATATTGTAAAAATATGTATTATTAACATTATGATGTATGTATATATATATATGGAGAGGGATGAAATTAGATGAGAGATGAAAGGGTGTGAGTGAAAAACTAAGAAAGTGTAAGGGTTTAATTGAAATTGTTGTGTGATGTATATCTATAAAGCATGGAATAACTCTAGAAAATTCATTTTCTTCCCCCTTTCTCTTTGAACGTCCAGCACACTCTCTTTCCATTTTTTCTCAATTTTTGCCATGGAATCAAGAGGAGAGGAAGGAAACAAGAGTCCAAAAGGTAAAGATTCACTCCTCTCTCTTTAACTCTAGCCATAACCATGCAATTGAGTGATGGTTTATTGTTGTTTGTGATATTTCATGTTAGGCATGTGCTGTAAATGGCTAGAAAAACATGAATTAGAGTGAATTATAGAAGAATTTAAAGATTCGATGATGCTAGGAAGCTAGAAGTAAAGTATGAGTATGAATCCTGCATAGTTGTTTTTCTGCACAGTGCCAAGTCCGAAAATTCTTATAAATTCCATGGTTGTTTGTTGACTCTGAAATTTTTATATGATAGACACCTCAAGGAGTTTATTATAGAATTTTGAAGCACTTGAAAATTCGTAGTGTGTGAATTGTTATGAATTTTTGAAATTCTGGTTCGAAATTGTGAATTCCCCTGTTTTAAAACAGGGCAGGGGGAATGAACTCGATTTGAGGGGGCAAATCTTTGTAAAATTTCGTGATTTTTAATAAGCAAACCCTTGGGTATGTTTTCTGTTAGACTGTAAATTTTCAGGGTTTTTGGAGTTGTGTATGAATTGTTATGATTTTTCAAATCTGGACCTAAAGAACTGTGAATGTTAAGTTCCAGAACTGAGTATGTGAATAAATTCCGTCTGACTACGTTAAACTCCTTAGAAAAACATGATTTTTGGTGGAATGACTCTTATATGAGTCTAGTTTTATACTGGAAAGTTTGGTAGAGATTGGATTATTGTAGAATTTTATAAAATTCTTCAAAGTTACACTGTTCAGTTAAGAGGTCTGCAGACAGATTTGCTGTGTGAATGAAATTAAGGATTTTCAAGGGCTATATGACCTTATTTTACTCAATAAAATTCATGGACTATAATATATATGCCTATTTGAGTTCCATGAAGTTTGGTGATGATTGGAAATGAATAACCTCTTATTATGATAATCCAACCAATATGTGTATGTGTGATAGAGTTTAATAAATGATGTTATTGGTTGGTTGAATTGTTGTTAACCTATAAGTGATTTAATGACTTCTAAATGGACACTGATCAATGTGTCATGACTATGGCAATGGTTATCAGAGAGGAAGAAGAAGAAGAAGAGATGAACTTTAAACAACTGCTTATCAATAAATATATGAGAGCAAAATTAAGAGGCGAGGTGAACCAGGTAAGTAGCTAGACTCTTCTAAGGACACAATAGATGTTAACTTTTAATGAAATAAGTTTAATGATTGTGTTTGTGAATATATGTGAAATGTGTAGATAGAATGTGGATGGGGCCATGAATACATGGACCTTGATATGAGAAATGATTTGATTTAGGTTTATAGTGATTTATGAAATATGTGATTTCACACACTTTGATGAGTATGTGAGTTATATGTTGGTGTAAATTCTATGTGTGTGAGATGTAGAAATGTGAATGTGCCCTCATGTAGGTGAATTTGTTATGATATGGCTTGAATAACATTGCCAATGAAACGACGTATGTATATGAAGAATGAAATACATGCCAAACGTTCTAGGACACTAATTCCTCATATGAGTTGGCATGACAAATGAATGTCTATGACATACCATGTGTATTAGAGTTCCATGAATGTGTATGAATGGAAAATGAATGAGACCAGTTATACATGGACATAGTTATGCAACGATATGATTGAAATAAAGAGTAATGAAAAGGTTGGCACGAGTAAAGAAGTCAATGGGGGTTCTATGTGTGTAAAAATGATGTCAATGTGTGGATGGTGTACATCCATAAGTGTATATGAGATATGTAGGCTTATTGTATTTATGAATGTATATGTGATTAATGAAAAGTCTACGTAGAACCTCAATTATGATAGTGAACTGCAATATTGTGATGTGTGAAGGCATGCATCACTGTGTGATATGTTATGAATTTGAAATTACATGCCAAGCCCATGGGAAAATATTGAATGTCAAATGTGAAATGTGATACCGTTAAATGCTAGCATTATGGCGAATGAATTGTGATATGTTGTGATTGAGTTAGAAGCTTGATATAAAGCTTCATTTATGTGACTGAAGTGTGAAATGTGATATGTGAGTGAAAGCTTCATATAGAGCTTCACTTATGTGACTGAATGTGAAAACTGATATGTGAGTGGCATGCCACAACTTAGGATATTTGGCTCTCATGGCTTGAGAGGAGGTCTGGACCATGTGTTTCCCTACATGGGATTCGATAGCATGGGTCCGGTATCACCCGGATTGTCAGACTAGCCTCGAGCTATTTCAAGTGTAGGCATCTGAATGTATCCGTACTGTTACGTACTCCCATGGCTTGAGGGGAGGTCTGGACCATGTATTTCTCTAGACGAGATTCGGTAGCATGGGCCCGGTATCATCCTGATTGTCAGACTATCCTTGACCTATTTCATGGGTAGGCTTCTGAATGTATTTGTACTGTTTCGTATCCCCATGGCTTGAGGGGAGGTCTGGACCATGTGTTTCTCTAGACGAGATTCGATTGTATGGGTCTGGTATCACCCGGATTGTCAGACTAGCCTTGAGCTGATTCATGGGTAGGCCTACATATGGGAACTAACTGTGAAACGAAAAGTCCTACCTTAATTAGAGAGCATTGTTCCTAAGTATCTGTGACTGTACTGTGGAAGCTTTCGAAATTATGTGAAATGGATATCCATATGAACAATGTAGCTAGCTTATGGAAACTCATGTGTGAATGATTTATATGTGTATGAGAGCACATGAGGATGTGATAGACTTGTGGAAAGTTTATGTGTAAATGAGACGTGTATACAAATGGGTGTATGTGATGAGCTTTGACATGGGAAAGCTATGTTTGACTACCCATAAACAGGTATTTATGGAATTAGAAATGTGATTGGATAAGAGAGTAATTGATCTAAGAAATTGGCCAATGATACAGGGTTGACGCTAGAGCACCATTAAATGGTGTAGGAGCGCATCTTTAACCAATCTAAAGAGATATAGGTAGAGAAATGGCGTCTTTGTGTCATATCTTTCGCGTTGGAGTGCCACTTGCATCGACTCAAGTAAGAGTGAATATAGAGTTAGCGCATGCGTGCCTCTCCCTTGGCGCAGGAGCGCCAAACTAAAATTTGCAACGGATTGGAAATCAAAACTTAGGACTCCCATGCCAGTTCCCTCGCGCAGATACTCGATCCTTAAATAATGAAATCAATTTTCTGACTTTCTTAGCAGGGCACTGGTGGCTTGTATACCAAGAAATGAACAGTAATAAGTGATTTATGGAATAAGTATTGAGTAGTAGTCATATTCTAAATTGGTTATTGTCATTAATTGTTTTATTTTGAGTGTTACGCCAGTTTTATAATTCTAGCTGCTTACTGAGTTTCATACTCACTAGTCTGTTGTGTACCTCAGGTATTCAATCAATTAAAGATTAAGGGGGGATTTCGGCATAGCGACAACCGTGTTCCGTTGGCAAGCCCTTATCCGCTGCAGTATTACTCTGTTGGATACGGGGTGTGACAGGTGTTGACATTGATCGACTCACTCTAGCAAGACGGGGGAGATGCAAAAATAAGACTTTGGCAATTGATCATTTGCTACGTACCATTAGCTTCCTGTCATGGTTAGCTCACTCTAACGAGTGTTGAAGCATCGTACAGACGGACTTTAATGTCCTCATAGGAGAAACCTTGTATTAATACTAGCAATATTTAGATAACCCTAGAAAACATACGAAAAACGTAAGAGGGTTCAAATTAAGAACACGGATTGGTAACCAAAATGAGGATTCACTTATAAAAGAAATTATTTTTCTTATTCAAAAGACTCCACAACTTGTAGTTTAAAGGCTTTATGCACGTTGATGCAAGAAATTTTCACGACATTAAAGGATATGCATCAAAATTTTACACGTCAAACAAAACTGAAAAGAGCAAATTAACCTCTCCCGATTGTAGAAAATAGATGAAGAGAAAAACTGCAACTCCCAAATAGCAAAGACAACTCGAATGCAAAGACTAATTACCATATGTAACAATGAAATTTTCCAAGAGCAGCTAGAAAACCCCAAACCCTTCAAATAGCTAAATTTCTCATTAGCTGGGTAGGGTATGACTCAGCTCGGCAAGCTTCACAACCCCCTTTATGACGACTCCACTCCTCTTCCAAAGTTTGACATCTACAATATATTAATCCTCGTACCTAAAGAGCACTTGTCTAGCCTAGTTTTCATTTTATTTTAATCTAATTCTTTTGTGTCATATATACAAGTTTTAGCTACAAAGCCTGCACTTGTTTGTTTTGGATCTTTATAGGAGCAGTACGTTACTTCTTTTCCAGAGCTTCATGTTGTAAAGAATTTCTTAGTGGCAGCTCGATCGAATGCTCTGACAAAGGAAAAAATTCAACTCCTTCGAGGGACCAGGCTCACCCAACTATACATTAAAACTCTGGTCAAACTTTATTTAATTACAATAGAAATGACGAATATATGACGTAAAAAAATCAGTTAAACATGCGTCTGGTACACATATATTTTCCATTCTCTAATTATTCTATTTCATAAGTAATATATTATTCTACTGGACCTTTTGTAGTAAAGAATTTTTGAGCGAATTACTAACTGGAAAACTATTAGGTTGAAAGGAAAAGCTTTACAACAAGGACGGATCCAAGAATTTTTTCTAACTCAGGTTAAATTTAATTCAGAAAACCTTAATGGTATTAAAAAATTTTATCTATAGAAAACAAAAACTTTGTACCTAAACACATAGGTGGACCTAGGCTTTAACTAGTGGCCGGAAGCCCCATTGAAAATTTGAGATTCGTTGTACCCCCTTAAATTTTAATACTTAAATATATATCCTTAAATTTCAAAACTCACAAATTATAATATATTACTTTAGTCTTACATACATACATACATACATACATATATATATATATATATATATATTCAAAAATAAAAAATTATTTAATTTTTAATTTATCTTAAAATCATTTTAAATATAATTAATTATTAATTATTATATTGCACAACATATTTATTTTAATTTTAAACTAATGTTGCACCTTCTAAAGAAAATTTCTAAGTCCTCCTATGTTTAGATAAGGAAATATAATGAACTTTACCCCTAAAAGTTAAAATAAAGAGATTAGTACCTAATTATAGTGTATACTTACTAATTTACTTACAAATATGTTTGATTCAATTAATCTTAGTTACACTTCCAATGCTTTAGATATTACATTTTACGTCAACATAATTACATGCAGTAATATTTAATTTATAAATACGTATTGATATATGTGATATTTCATATTATCATAATAGTAAAGCATTTTTAACAATAATATAATATTATTATAAAACTAAAATCGTTAGATGGTTAGTGTCGTTATGTAAGGGTGCAAATGAAAGAAACATAAAATATGAAAGATGCAGTTATAATGTAGAAATGGTGCAAATATCGCATATAATGATTATTGGAATACGAACAGAGGATGTAAATGGAAATGTGCCCGTGTGGTTTAAGAAGAGAAAATAAAGAATTAAATTAAACAAAGCAAGATAGTGATAAAGCAAAGAAAAAGAGACAGTGAGAGAGAGAATGAGTGGAGAAAGAAATAATTTGATTAAGTCTCGAAATTTTTTGATACCGTTACAAACTAAGGGCGTGCCTTTCCATAGAGACCTCCAGCCTACCGTGCTCGACGTTTTTGAAGGCAAACTTTATCATATTTTACGAGCTGAAGTGGATAAGAAACTTTTGGTGCTGCACCCAACTTGCCAACTTGTACGTTGAAATTCCACATATTTTACAATAAAATATGTAAAGCCCATTAGCAAAAGCCTAGCCCATCAATTATCTTAGCCCAGCCCTTAAGTCATTTTTTTTCAATTTTTCATGCAATTATATAAAGCAATAATTAGGAATTATTAGAAACAAAAAAATCTAGAATAGAAGACAGAGGGGGAGACGGGAGAGAAGGAAGTGAAAGGGCAAGAAGACAATTTTGATTTTCAAGAGGAATTTGAAGAGTTTTAAGGTAATTTCTTTAACTTTTACTATAATTAAATGGAATATTATGATATTAGAGAGAAATTAGAGACATTTGAGAAATTTTTTAGAGAGAGAAGGAAGAATAATGATGAAATTGAAAGTATTAAACAAAGTATTTCACATTCTTGTTGATTTTATGGAGTTGGTTTGAAGGAATTGAAGTTTGGTAATAATTATGGAAAATTAGGGATTCTGTGAACAGTACAGATTTTGAAAATTGTAGCAATCTGTTGGCCTTTAATCTGATTCTGGAATTTTTGTATGTTAAAATAGACATCCTAAGGATTTTTTTAAAGTTGGATTCACTGAAAAATGTTGAGTATACAATTTTATATGAATTTTCGAAGTTTACTGTTCACTGCTGGGAATTTAAATTTTCTGCAGAAAAATCAATTTTGGGTAAGTTAATTGGGGTATCTAGAGGTCTTCAAAAATTATGAAATTTTGGATATGAGTTTGTAGATATGTATAATTTAAATCTGGAAGGTTTGGTGATTTTATGAATTTAGTACAAATTATCATGTATTTTGGAATAGGGAGAGGTCAGATTTGGAAGGGAATTTACAGAATTTATGTATCTGAAAAAAATGAAGGATTTGAGGGATCAAATGAACACAGAATGCTATGAAATTTTATATGGTATTAGATATTTATGTATACAAGATCCTTATAAAATATTAGATCATTTGGATGAGTCAATTAATTATTAAAAATCAGAGAACCAGAATTGGTATGTTTAAAAAGTGTGGAAATGGAGTTAATTAGAAGAATTAATATGTTATTGGTGAGACTACGGTTTTGTGCTATTAAAGAATTTTATTTGACTTTCTCCTTAGGTGAGACTGTGGTTCCTAATACATACCGAGATCCGATCGCAGAAGAGGTTGCCACGCAAGTTAATCCGCAAGATAGTGAGTGGGAAAAACATACATTTTTACCAATAATTGAATTATAATTTATAAATTTCTATTTTTATTATAATTGTTAGCGAAACTTTATTATATTAGTAAACAGATATTCCTTTATTCTTGTATGAAGCATATTTCATGGTTTATCAAATTTTATCTATGTTGTTATTAGAAAGAATTGTTTAATGTTTTAGAGATTTAAAAGTACAGAATCGAATTTTTATGTTTTACTAAGCTAGTACCCAATTCATTCAGATAGTGAAAGTATAGAGGTCTTTGGGACCCATTCAGGCACACATAGAGGCTTTGGGCCGTGTGATCTGGATGTTTAGCCCTTTGGGGGCAGCTCCGCGCATGCGTAGGATCAGTATAGAGATATCTTGGCCTGAGCGATCCTAACCCCGCCAGGTCATGATCAGTCAGATTAGTTTGGGTACTTGATTAGTGAAACTGTAATGATTTAGAAATTTAAAATGCGAAATGAGTTTTACGGGATTTAGAACCTTAATACGGTTATCAAATTGAATTTTGAATACAAGTGGAAATGCCTTAGAATATTTTTATATCAAAAATTTAATTTTTGTGAAAGGCATATGGATTATTTAAAGATTAGCTCGTTTTTGTATCTTTTAGAAGCAGTTTTCTAATCAATGCTAGTAAAGCAGAATTTTTAGTTAATTACTTGTTATGATGTATTATTTTATCTTATGCAAATTTTTATCTATTTTAATGACTCTATCCCACTCACTGAGTTTATACTCACCCTATTTTTTTTAAAACCATTTTTCCCAGGAGATTGCAGTGTTCAGTCGGAACGCCAGTAGCTGCTTGAGGTTGGCCATTTGATGATGTTTTGAGAGCTTTCTTTTTTATCTCTTATTGTATTATCGTAGATGGTTTTCTTGCATATGTAAATATTTGATATCGTATATGTATCAAAGATTTGTTTTAGTTTCTTTTAGACATTTTTGTTTATTCAATCATGTTTGAGTTTTTAAACTTATATTTAAAATTTTGGTTGTAAACTTTTTGAATCGAAATTAATCATATTTGAGGCCGGAGGCCATATTTTCTTCTAAAGACTGTTTTGGAGATACAATTATTTTAATAGATGGACTTAAGGTCCCGAAAAGGAAGTTAGTGGTTATATAAATATTTTGGAAGTGTTGAATTTTGTGTATTTGGCAGGGGGATTAGTCTAAAATACAGGGGAAACTCTGCCAAATTTTTCATAAATTAGCATATTTTAAAAAGTCAGATTTTCTTAGTATAGTTTTAGGCACGATTCGCCCGTGTTAGCTAGGGGCGGGTCGTGTCAACTTGGTATCAGAGCATGGTTTTTAAGATTTTGTTAAGTTTTTCACGGTTGCATAAACATAGTTTTGTAATGATAAAAGAAGCGTTATATTTTGTAGGCATCATCATGAGCCAACATACAGGCAGACCTCGCACTAGAGCCAGGGGCGGACTGAACCAAACTGCAAATTCTCCACCACCACCTGAAGGTGAAGGGGAAAATGAACATAGTCGTGGAGAGGAAAGACAGTCAAATGCGAGAGGAAATGAGAATAGGAATCACCGTGACCCTCCTATCATTATACACTCAGTAGATGCACTAGCCCAGCTCGTTGCTACTGTTACTCAAAATCAAAGGCGTGTTAGGGAAGAGAACACTATTGAGCGGGTTAGGATGTTGGGTGGTCAAAGCTTTGATGGTAATGTTGATCCTCCTAGTGCAGAGGCTTGGTTAAGCAAGCTAGAGCGTATCTTTGGAGTTATGGGGTGTATTGATGAGCAGAAATTGCTTTTTGCTACATTTTTATTAGAGGGTGGAGCATATCACTGGTGGGAGTCAGTTCAGCGTCGTTATCCATCACAGGAAGTTATTACTTGGGCTTTGTTCAAAAAGGAGTTCTTTGATCACTACTTTCCTGCTGTGTACAAAGATATCAAGCGTAGTGAGTTCTTGAGACTGGTTCAAGGGTCCAGATCAGTGGAGGAGTATGAGAAGAAATTTTTAGAGCTCTCTAGATTTGCTCCTTCTATTGTGGCTGATGAGGAGGAAAGGTGTAAAAAGTTTGAAGAAGGATTACGTAGAGAAATCAGAGTTGTACTTGCTGCCAACAATTATGATGACTTTGGTAAGTTAGTCCAAGCTGCTATGAAAGTTGAGAGAAATTTGGGAGAGGCTAACCGAGCTGATTCAAGCTATAAACGTCAGCAGAGTTGGCCAGTTGATAGTACTAGCCACCGACCAAGCAAGAGAGGGGGCAGTTATTCAGCTTATTCTGATAGTTATAAGAGTACTCAGAGACAGGGTCCACCAGAGGGGCAAAAACAAAGTTCTAGACAGGGAGCTATGCAACAATCTGTGGGAAGTAATTCTAGAGATCAGCGGATTAGTAGAAAGGGGAGTAGACAATATGATGACAGATCCAGAATGACTCCGTACTCATTATGTGAGACTTGTGGCAAGCTTCATGAGGGAGAGTATCGGTTTGGTAGACCTGGTTGTTATCATTGTGGTCAGACAGGACATATCAAGAAATTTTGTCCTACTTTAACTCAAGGTAGCAGCCTTGTTCAGAAAGATAGAGGATCAGGGAGGCTTCAAACCGGGACATCTACTTCTTCAGCTAGAAACCAAATGAATACCTCAAGAAATAGTAATAATCAACAGGGTAGTCATCCAGTTTGACAGGCACGAGTCTTTGCCATGACTCAGCAGCAGGCACAGGCTACACCAGAGGTGGTTACTGGTACGTTGACTATCTTTGGTCGTGAGGCCCACATTTTGATTGATCCTGGATCCACCCATTCCTTTGTTTCATGTATGTTTGCTATGTATGCTGATAGAGATTTGAAACCATTGGAGTGTACTTTAGCAGTAGCCACACCTATTGGGGATTCCATCTTGGTAGGAAATGTTCTTAAGGATTGCATTGTGAAGGTGGGTAATCATGATCTATTAGCAAACTTGATTCCTTTAGATATCCGAGACTTCGATGTGATATTGGGAATGGATTGGCTTGCAACTCACCATGCATCTGTCGATTGCTTCAAGAAGGAGGTTGTGTTTAGAAAACCTGAAACACCTGAATTTATTTTCTATGGAGATCGACGAATCCTCTCTACTTGCATAATATCTGCTCTTGAAGCTAAACGATTATTTGAAAAGGGGTGTTCAGCCTACCTAGCTCATGTGATTGACACTTCAATGGGTGAAGCAAAGATAGAAGATATTTCTATTATTCAAGATTTCCCAGATGTGTTCCCAGAAGAATTACCCGGTTTACCACCAGATAGGGAAGTTGAATTCACAATTGACTTAGCTCCTGGCACAACTCCTATTTCCATGGCACCATACAGAATGGCTCCAGCAGAGTTAAAGGAGTTAAAAGTGCAACTGCAAGAGTTGGTTGATAAGGGGTTTATTAGACCCAGTGTTTCACCATGGGGAGCACCGGTCTTGTTTGTTAAAAAGAAGGATGGAACAATGCGGTTATGTTTAGACTACCGACAGTTGAACAAGGTGACAATACGTAACAAGTATCCTCTTCCTCGTATTGATGATTTGTTTGATCAGTTGCAAGGTGCAAGGGTTTTCTCCAAGATAGATTTGTGCTCGGGTTACCATCAACTCAAAATTAGAGAGGCCGATGTACCTAAGACTGCTTTCAGAACTCGTTATGGGCACTATGAATTTCTTTTAATGCCGTTTGGGTTGACTAATGCTCCAGCAGTTTTTATGGACCTGATGAATCGAGTATTTCATCCTTATTTGGATCGCTTTGTTATTGTGTTTATTGATGACATATTGGTGTATTCGCGAGACAAGGAGGAGCATGCAGAACATTTGAAGATAGTTTTGCAGACCTTGAGGGAGAAACAACTTTATGCCAAATTCAGCAAATGCCAGTTTTGGCTGGACAAAGTTGGGTTTTTAGGACATGTGATATCAGCTAAAGGGGTGTATGTAGATCCTCAGAAGATAGAAGCTATTGTTAAATGGGAGAGACCCACTAATGTAACAGAAGTCATAAGTTTTCTTGGCTTGGCAGGTTATTATAGGAGATTTATTGAGAATTTTTCCAGAATTGTTGTTCCATTAACACGGTTGACTCGTAAGGAGGTGAAGTTTGAGTGGACTGATGCTTGTGAGCAGTGTTTTCAAGAGCTCAAAACACGATTAACTGCTGCACCCATACTTACTCTTCCATCCGGTAATGACGGGTTCGTGATTTACAGTGATGCCTCTAGACAGGGGTTAGGTTGTGTTTTGATGCAACACGGGAAGGTGATAGCTTATGCTTCAAGACAACTAAAGAAGCATGAACAAAATTATCCCACCCATGACTTAGAATTGGCAGCAATTGTATTTGCACTCAAGACTTGGCGACATTACTTGTATGGGGCAACATGTCAAATTTATACAGAACATAAGAGCCTCAAGTATTTATTCACTCAAAAAGAATTGAATCTTAGGCAGAGAAGATGGATTGAGCTTATCAAAGATTATGATTGCACAATTGACTATCACCCAGGTAAAGCAAATATAGTAGCAGATGCACTCAGCCGAAAGTCCTCGAGCTCTATAGCCTATTTGAGGGTGACATATCTACCTTTATGGATTGAATTGAGGTCCTTGGGAATTGAGTTAACAATTAATGACTCAAGTGTGCTACTAGCCAATTTTCATGTTAGACCTACTTTAATTAATAAAGTTAGAGATGCACAAATACAAGATCCTCAGTTAATGAAACTGATAGAAGAGGTGAAGAAAGGCTTACGAACAGACTTTGCGGTTAGAGATGATGGAGCCTTAGTTATGGGAAATAGACTTTGTGTGCCCAACATTGAAGAATTAAATAAAGAGATTATGGAAGAAGCTCACTTTCCAGCCTATGTAATGCATCCAGGAAGTACTA